>CANXYC010285083.1:0-11543 GCA_948193065.1 Aleurites moluccanus | reverse complement strand
CAGCATTTTCATAATTAATTGGGTTATATTTGATTGTTGCATATCATTTAGGTTGTCATTTGGGTTCTACGCGGTACTGGTCGCTTATGCATCACCCGTACCCTAGGACCGTCACGACTTCCGAGATAGGTCGTGACAGTTGCAATGTGGATACTTGTTCTCGGAGGTTAAAATTTGGGAGAAAAGTTTCCTTCATGGGTCATCATCGGTTTCTGCCTCTTTCTCATAAATATCGGTTTGATACTAGATCATTTGGTGGCACTATGGAGTTAAGGGAGGAACATGTTCCACTAAATTGCACTCAAGTCTTGGAATAATTAAAAGACATTGAATTCGATCTGGGCAAGGGGAATTACAATGTTAATGGGGTTCCAAAAAACACATGGAAGAAGAGGAGTGTTTTCTTTATATACATGTGGAGAAAAATGTACATGACAATGTATTGTATACAATACTTAACATTGAGAAGAAATCAAAAGATAATTTGAAAGCACGCAGAGACTTGCAAGACATTGGGATAAGATCAGAGCTTTGGCCTAAAGACCTTGGCAATGGATGAATGTACTTGCCTCCAACATGTTTTTCCATGGATACCACTGATAAAAAATGTTTTATGAACTTTTGGGG
The DNA here is from genome assembly GCA_948193065.1 of Aleurites moluccanus. NCBI lineage: Eukaryota > Viridiplantae > Streptophyta > Magnoliopsida > Malpighiales > Euphorbiaceae > Aleurites > Aleurites moluccanus. The sequence continues at coordinate 10,916 of CANXYC010285083.1, read as the reverse complement.
GGTTTGAAATTTGTGGATGGATATGCATCCAACATCTCACATTGTATTAAAAGAAATAATAAGTTGTCTCAATTGAAAAGTCATGACTGCCATGTCTTGATGCAACATATTCTTCCAATTGCATTGGAAAGAACATTGTCAAATAAAGTTAGCAGTGTTTTGATTGCTCTTTGTAACTACTTCAATAGAATATGTGGGAAAACTCTTACACTAGCAGAGCTTCAATTGTACGAGGCAAAGATTGCAGTGACATTGTCTCAATTATAGTAGATCTACCCGCCATCATTTTTTACCATAATAATGCACTTGGTGGTTCACTTAGCCAGTAAGGCTAAAATTGCTGGTCCTATTTTTTACCGTTGGATGTATCCATTTGAAAGGTAAACCACATGTTACTCAAGTTTGATTTCTAAGTGATGACATATTTTCAATCCTAAACAAATAATATATTGTTTTCCTCATATAGATTTCTATCAAATTTGAAATCAAAAGTGAAGAATCGTGAACAACTAAAGGGTTTCATAACATAAGCAAATACTGCTGAGGAATTTCTAGTATTTTGTAGTCATTACTTGGAGAGTAGAGATGACAATGCAACTTAAGAAAAGGATGCTACAATGGATTTGTACCCTAGCATAGGCAAACATTTTTGGCAATCTGAAGCTTTTCTAGTGGAAGAACAAATATGGACTCAAGCTCATCGATATGTTCTTTTCAATTGTGATGTAACTAAGCCTTACAGAAAATAAGACGTAACTTCATACCTGTTTTTTGTAACTATTATTATGAGCTTTTCACTGACTTACTAAAAATTTGGTTGTCTTTTGATGTTGTTAGGGAGCATATGATCCATTTGAGGTATTTAAATCGGAGATCTCACCGCTTACAGCATGTGTTAGATCGTAAACATAGTGAAACCTTTAATATGTGGTTCCAAGACAAAGTTAGTGATTACATTCATGTGACTCCTCCAATCTTTCCTTGGAATTATGCTTTGTCTCGTTTGTGGTATGGTTGAGCATATGCCATGAAAGATCTTACTCTTGTATGTCTATTTAAAGGTGATTTACATTTCATTTGTCATATTGATAGGTTAAGATGCTTGATGAATGTATGGACCCTCATATTAATGATGACATTAGAGCGCTTGCGCGAGGCCCAAAATTTCATGCTTAGAGGTATAATGGATTTGATGTGAATAATGGATATCGGAGGAACTTATGTACATAAAATAGTGGAGTTCTTGTTACGGCAAAGACCCAGAGCTATTCGAGTTTTAGAGACAATAGGCCAATGATGGGGCATGTTCACTATTATGGTCCCAATCGATTTAAGGTGGTGTTATTTAGATGCGATTGGGTTGATGTCACTAAAGGTAGAGGGGTTAAGAGAGATAGGTTGGGCTTTACCCTTATTAATTTCGATCAATTATTTCACATCGGTAATCAGATAAGTGATGAGCTATTTGATTCATCCTTATTCATTTTTTTCTCTATACATCTCCCTTTTGCTGCGTTTGATTTGTACTTGAAGAAGTTCATGGGTGTTGTGCATTTTTTGAAAAACTACTTATTTTTGTTGTGGTTTTTTTGGTTTCCATTCTCAAAGAACAACTGAGTCTTAAAACACATAAGCAATAACATGAGTAGGCCACCAAAAATCAGAGGATGCTTCAGAGACTTGTAAATGAACTAATTACTATAATGAAACTTAGACATCCGAATGAAAATCTCATGAATCATAGGTCTTTCAATGGATAAAAGTAATAATCAATTATGCTTCCACTGAAGTAGGGCCATGGAAAGGGACTGTAGAGCCCACTAGCAATTATTTTAATAAATTAGTGTAATGTTTTACTTATTATGGGACCAAGAACCTTGGACTATTGCATGTATGTGTTTTTGTTATTTAAAAGGATTAGTTATAAAGATCCAAAGAGAAAGAGAGAGATAGCCACAAGCTTAATTGTCATAAGATGAAAAGTTGTGATAGAATCTATGTTTTGTTAAAATGAGTGAAATTGCACATCCCCATTCATTGCATCTTTTATTTATTTATTTTTGTTTTATATTTAAAGATAAGGAAAGAAATAAAATGAAAGTTGTCCACAAGCTTAATTATAACATTATATAATTGCATTATCTTGTTTTTTAGCATTCAATTCCACCATTTTATGTTGCTTAGTTAGGGAACCATTGAAAAAGGTTTAGAGAATAATTTTGATGGGGACTCCTACAATATTAAGTGTACTATTTTTGTCTTTGATTCTTGATCTATTTATATATACTACATGCATTATAAATGCCAAAATAATAATAATAATAGCATTTTATGGAATCCTACTTGCAGTAAAATTTAACTACTATATATATATGTATAATTGGTTGTCACAATTATTTGGAAGATATTTGAAAAAGGATCACTTTGCAAGATATTTGGAAATAAATGTGTACTCTTTTCAATTCTTAAAAGGTTGCTTCCCCCTTTTTTTTTTTTTTACAAATTAATTTCTGCAAGTTTGAATAAAGCTTATTTATACTTAAATTAATGAAAGTATACATTCAAAATATCTTCATATTAAATAACAAAGCAATCACTCAATCATTTTTCAATCCACTATAATTTTTTTGTGAAATTTAATTTTGAATCCAAAAGAACTAAGCCTTCACCTTTTCTTTTTCTTTTTTTTTTTAATATAAAAAATTAAAATTAAATTGGATGAATGATTATTTAAAATTATTGTGAATTTAGATTTGAACATAATTGATGGATAGGGAGTTCATTTTCTTTTTTTGCTTCATCCATACTTGTTTTACTAATATGTTTATTCATTCATACTTTTTTTTTATTATTATATTTAAGCACTATAATTGCAATTATGATAAAGAGAATCAGAACTGCAAAAAGGACACTGGAGCCATCTCCATTTGTACAAGTTGCTTCATCAGCAGTACCTACTGATTCCACTCTAACATTAGGTGTTGATGATTCTGCAGCTGATGCCACTGAATATGAAGATACACCCCAGACTGTGATGGAGGGAAAAGCACCAATCAAGCAAGGTTATAGTGTTTAGTGCATTTATTCAATATTCTGCCTTATTAAGAATAGTTGTTTTGTTAATGTAAATAAATTAATTTCACTCATAGCAGGAGGCAAACATAAAAGGAGAGGTCCAACTAAGTTGTTAGAGATATGGTGTATGGATAGAGACAAGTACATTCCTATTGAGTTCAATGAATTGGACCAACCCATTGGGATAGAAGATCGTAAGCTTGTTTCCTATCTTGGAACAATCGCAAGGAGCTCAAAATACACTCCTATCCATTATCTCAATTGAAGAAGTGTTCCAAAAGAGGACAAAATGAAGATTCTTAAGTGTGTTAAGGTAAATTATTACCTTTTTTTGTAATTTTAGATTTTTTTTCTTTTTTTTGTCATGATATACTTTGAGATTGTATTTTTTTACTTATCTCTCTACATCTATGAGCTACTATTGTTAATGTCTTGTCACTCCAATTGTGTAGCTTTGGTTTGGGATTCTCGAGACTGTGGGTGCAAATGAGTACATTCTTCGTTTGGTTGGGAAAAGTTGCGAGAGTACCAGTATGAATTGCGTTCATAGTACTTTGGGTTGTATAAAAAGAAGGAACAAATGTTGCTAAAGAAGCCTAAGAATGTTATCCCTTTCTAGTGGGGTGTTCTTGTTAATTCTTGGTGGTCTGATGCTGGGAAGGTAATCTAGTTCTTACCCTTTGCTTATGCTTTAAACCAATTTTTTCCATTTTTCAGTGTAATTTTAACCTTGTCCTAACATTTTTACAGAGAAAATCAGCTAGAAATATAATATCTTGCTCAAAGCAAAATTTGGTGCACACTCAAGGCACAAAAAGCATAGCATGCATCATAGATGAGAAAGTAAGTTAAACATGTATAAGTTGTATGAATGTGTTAATGTCCTCCTGTCAATGTCCTACCTTCCATTAAATTTGTTTTTTTAATGAGACATTTTCTTGAATCATGGATACAAAGTAAGGATGGGATTAAACCATCCAGGGCTGCCATTTTCATCAAATACCATCAAAGGCGGGATGGCTGTAACACACTAAAATTTCGATTCAGATTTTGGACAATTCTCTTAACTATCGGTCTAATAACACCGATAATTTTTACTTAGACTAAAGAGTTAGTTCAACACCAAAGCTAAAGTTATTTTATATAGCTCCATGGGTAATAAAATAACTAAAATAATGTTATTTATTGATAAAAAGAAAATATGAAAAAGTGTTAAGGAATATGGAAAATCAATAGAATGACAAAACTGTAAATAAATGCAACTTTGGGGATATTTTTGGAAACCCACATTCCAAAACTCAAAATTGGACCTAGAGTAATTTTATATGATAGAACAACCTAAAATAAGTTTTTTCATTCCCCACACTGATATTTGATTCTCAACAGAAATAACAAAAATAATTACAGAAAGTTATTGGATAAAAGTACAAATAAGGAAAATATGGGGGCTAAAGTGCAAATACCCAAAACTTTAGTATATAAATACGTGCCATAAAATATTTTTCAACCAAGTTTATCTTCTTCTTCTTCTTTCCTTCCTTGGCCGAATTCTCTAAGCCAATTACCCATCAATTTTTCATCCAAATTTCAAGGAAAAACCAAAGGAAAACTTGAATCGAACCTAAAATCAACCTTTTCCCATCAAAATTTCATCAAGACAACAAAGGAAAATTTAGAATTCTTTATCTTAAAGTTTCAACCAACACACCCAAGTGAGGTAACTTGAAGTTTTCTTCCATTTTATGGTTTATATAGATGATTTAGATGATGAATAGCATGGTTTTAGCAATTAATTGCTTCAATTTATACCAATTGATAGAAAACCTCAATTTTGGAACCCTAAATTGATTATGTCAAGTATCAAATCTTGAATTAGTGTTATATGATCTTTAATATAGTTAGAATAAGTGTTATTACCATCATTGGAACCTAAATAGATGGTTATATTGGTGTAGAATTAAAGATTTCTTCAAAGTGTTCATAAAGTTTACTAAATAATATTTTGGTGTTCAAGGTGGAATTTTAGCTATCTAAGCCACTAGGTGAGTTCAATATACTCCTTTTTACATGTTATATGTGATAGAATGAATTATGGAATTGAATTGTGAAAATCACCTTTTGGCTGAACCCATCATTTCACATTCCTTTGAAATTTTGCTTCATTTACCCTTGATTTCATCCTTGAATTTGATTCTTAAATGTTTATTCTTTGTAACCTTTGAGTTGTTGGTTGAATTCTTCTTATTGTGAACCTTTGATTTGATCCTTAAGGATATTGGTGTGCTCAACCTTATTCTTTAATACTATTTATTTAATTTCTTACTAAATACTTTACCCTGTATTTATTGTACATATATTGAGCTCATTGAGTATTTATATACTCACTTTGTAGTGGTTTTAAACTTTTTAGGATAGGAGCAGTGACTTGGTTCCCAATTTCTTCTTCGAGAAACCAGACTCCATTTTGTAATGTAAATATTGTGATATACTATATGGTTAAATTTTAGTTATGCTCCATGGTCTGTAATAACTAGTATTAAAAGAATAGACTGTATGGTTATTTTATTGTGTGATGGAATATTTTATTACTGCACCTATAGTGAACTGTATAGAATGGATATGGACTCTAGATATGATATTGATATTTATATGGACTTAAGATTGTGATACTAGGTTCTACGGGTATCGGTCGCCTTTGGCAGTTCCTGCATCCTAGAATTGTCATGTCCCAAAATCGGGTCGTGACAGAGGTGGTATCAGAGCATAGGTTTATATGAATAGTATATAAATACAGTATTAATAGGATATAGGATAAACCATAGAGCATTAGGAATTCGTGTTTCATCTTTTGCAGTGCTCACTATATTTTGTGATACTATACTGTATTGAACTATCATATGTTTTCTTTAGTGATCAAGATATTAGATAGGGAGCGTGAATGTGTTATAGAATCAGAACATATCAGAAATAGAGAACTTAGCAAAGAGGCTGAAGTGGCCTTAAATGAATCGTTAGTTAAGGAAGAAATAGAAAAACCTCCCCGTTCCCAATGAAGGATAGAGGATACTAGGGGTAGTGAAGATCCCTGGAAAGTAGAAATGATGCAGGGAATGATGGAATTACGTCAAAAAATGTAGGAATGGAGGCGGGAAAGGCAAGCAGTGCCTCCTCCAATACCGCCAGCAGTACCTCCACCAGCTGTACCTGTTCCTCTAGTACTAGTACCACTGGTAGAAAATCCAGTTGGGACTATATTTCAAGAAGGCCACTATATTATAAATGAAGGCGAGGTGAGCATGTTTAATTTTTTAAAGTTGAATTTGCTTGAATTTAAGGGTGACAGAGGAGAGGAGCCAATAGATTTCCTAGAACAGATAGAAAAAGTGGTACGGAGACTACCCTGTTCAGATGCACGGGCTGTAGAGTCAGTGGGTTTACTGCTAAAAGGAAATGCATGGACCTGGTTTTCTAGACATATGGAGACTCGATTGTATAGTTATCACCCTCTTACTTAGGCACAATTTAGGCAGGCACTGTTGGATGAGTTTCTCACTGAGGGAGTAAAAGCCAGGAATATCATTCAATTTGAATAGTTAGAGCAGGGGAACAAGAGTATAAAAGAGTATGCAGATGAATTTATTAGACTGAGTCGGTATACTACCAGGATAACACCAATAAAGCATATTTGGTTAGCAGATTCAAAAAAGGTCTACATGTATCTCTGCATAATGCTTTGTTGTCTAAGAAATTTACTTCTCTAACAACTATCATTGATAAGGCAACACAGATGGAGGAAAAGTATAGAGAAGAGAGAGCAAAAAGGGATCAGAGGAAGAAAGGAGGATCCAGTGGATAGTCTAAAAAGGGGGAAGTAAGTTCCCAAAAGTTACAGACATATACAGTCTCCAGAGCAGAATAAAGACGACAGTCTAGTAGTCTGAGGAGAAGAGGACATGAAAGAGGTAATTTTGGACAGACAGTTTTTGGGTATTCACAGGGATCTTTCAGACCAATGTTTTAGGCACCCAGTATGGACACTATAAATTTCTAGTGTTGCCATTTGGGTGAACAAATGCTCCTGTGGTATATATATGGATTTAATGAATCAGGTCTTCAAGACTTACTTGGATAAGTTTATCATAGTGTTTATTGATGACATTCTTAACTATTCCAAGAATGAAGAAGAGCATGCAGAGCATTTGAAAAGAATATTACTATCACACCCCAACTCCAGTGGTGCGATGGTCCTATGGCAAGGGTAGGCTTAAGGCCACCATAAACTCGTAGAACACTCATATCCTGGATCTCATTCATACTACATATTCATGTCAAATATAGATATCATTCAAAATCCAATTCTATGATTCATGTAATCATAATTCAACATATAATTGTCCTCTTGTTCCTCACTGATCAAAAGATATATCCCACATCACTGAGGAACAAGGGTAGCCAAAATGTAATAGTTCAGACATCAAAATAATATCATCCTCAATAACTAACTACGGAGCTCTAGAGTATACTCCCAATACATACAGTACCATAATACAATTCAATGAATATATATCAAAATAATTATAATGGAGACTTCTTGGAGGAATGAATCAAAAAGCTCGATCTTCTATGAACATGAAATATAAAAGAAGTATATCAATATAAAGGAAAGGTCAATCCAACGAACATGGATAAGAAAATATCATATAGTTATGATTACAAGAACAGAAGTGCTCACAATCAAATAGAACTGTCAAATCACATGATAGAACTGCAGAGTGTATCAGTAGCCTTGCTACCTATCACAATAGAGCGCATCGGTAGTCCTTGCTACCTTATCGCAAACGCATGCTTTGCCAGGCATACGCCTAGAGCTCATGGTCCCCTCTAGGGGGAACACTGATAAAAATCCTATTAGCTAGGTTCCCAAAGTACACAATGGACCAATGAATTTACTCTCATTGGGAAGAGCGTTCTATTCATAGGGTCATTTGGTTGCAATCTCACAAGAAAACATATTGGTCATAAGACCATCAACACATATATTATAATTTCAGTCAAGTTAACAAATGGTTTCATATGAGCTTAATCCAAAGAAAAGTGATCAAGTCATTTACAATGTATATATATGGTAATTTCACAAAACAATTTATCATTTGTTTGAGAATATCCTAGGAATTTCAATTAAGAGGTCAGTAATACATTGTCACATAACATTTGATTCATATATGGAATCATTAAGAAGGCTGGGACCATTCATTTCAAAGAAGCAATGTGCATATGCAATGTTCATACTTATCTCAAAGCAATTTATCCTCAGTTACTTGTATAGTCAATAATTCTCCTTTAATCTCTTGAAACCTCTGTTCCTATGACATTTCCCCAAACGCTCAAAATTAGGGTTTCCTCAATCAACAATTTATAATATGATTTTCCAAAATTTTAATCATCTTACAGTCTCCATTATTACTTCCTAGCATTAATTTAATTAATCCCTTAAGAAAATTTGAAGTTTAAGAATTTGCTTACTATTCATGTCACTATTCATCAAGTTCCATAAATTCTGATAACTTGAATATTAAACAAAATTAATAGTCTTAAATACTTATGATAGAGTCTATATACTCATATAGATCTATTCTATCTATCAAAATTCTTAGTCTAAAGAAAAATAAAGTTTGAAAAAAATTATCTTATTTTCCCCCCTAAATTGAATTTCTGAAGAATCTGACTGGAGGATGATTAAAGCCTTAAATGCACTAATTTAATGATCCAATGCATTAATTTTAAACATTAATGCACTAAAAACAAATGGGACAGATTTGAGGAATATAAGAGGAGAAATGAGAACGAACGAAGAAAAGAGAAGAAGAAAATATCGTGAAAATAGCTGCTGCATCTCCTCTTCAATAGACTACTTCCTTCAACTTCCCACTTTGCATATGCCACCTCGACAATGCTTCTTCGCCAAACTCGCCTCACCTACTTCCACTTCGCATATGCCACCTCGGCAATGCCTCTTCGCCAAACTCGCCTCGCCTGCTTCCACTTCGCATATGCCACCTCGGCAATGCCTCTTCGCTAAATTCGCCTTGCCTACTTCCACTTCACATATGCCACCTCAGTAATGCCTCTTCTCCAAAATCGCCTCGCCTACTTCCACTTCACATATGCCACCTCGATAATGCCTCTTCGCCAAACTCGCCTCGCCTACTTATTCTGCTGAGATGGAAACCTTCCTTGTCACTCCGAACTGAACTAGCTCGCAATTGAGCTACAGATACCCAAATTCCTTAATTCTTTTTGTCACTTAAAATAGACACTCCGATGTCCATCATAACTAAAATTTAAATCAAAAAAGAAATCTACATAATTTTATGGTGACTTTCTAAATTCCAGACTTTACTCTCAAAAAATTGACCAAGCAGGTCTGATTAAATTAGCTCTCTCTTGTACTACAGTTGCCCAATCTTATTGAAATTCCTCAACCAATACTATATACAGAAGATCAATAAACAGACTCAAATTTTCACATTCTCAGAATACACATCAACTTACTGCAGAAAAACAGAAAACTAATTAAATTGTGGTTAAGGAATATATCTCCTTACACATACAGAATTTCCAAAATAATTTTACAGAGTCATAAATAAAAATCTGTAACTCACATGATTTACACATTTCTAATTTATCCCTTTAAAGCCTTAAAACTGACTCATCAAATTATTCCTGCATACTAAGAATTCTGAAATTTCTCCACAACATTTATCCACACATCTCAAAAAAAAATCAGAATTGAAAATATAACAAAAATAAAATCAAATATTTATTATTGGGTATTACATTCTTCCCCCCTTAAATAAATTCATCATCGAATTTAAAGAACTTACCTTAAACTTGAAATAATTGGGGATACTTGGTTTGCATAGACTGTTCACTCTCCCAAGTACACTATTCCAAAGCTTGATTTCTCCATAGAACCTTAACCATTGATATATCTTTATTTCTTAGCCTCTTGATCATTCGGTCCACAATGGCAATTGGAACCTCTTCATATGTCAAATCTGGTTGAAGGTCCACTGCTGGAACTTGCAGCACATAAGAAGGATCAGAGATATACTTCCGAAGCATCGATACGTGGAATACTGGGTGCACACCATCCATGCTAGGTGGTAAAGCCAACTTGTATGAAACTTCTCCAACCTTGCTTAGAATTTCAAAGGGTCCAATAAATCGTGGAGACAACTTGGCTCTCTTGCCAAATCTTAAAACTCCTTTCGTCGGTGAAATCTTTAAAAATACTAGATCTCCAATGGAAAATTGAAGATCTTTTCTCTTTGGATCGTCATAACTTTTTTGGCGGCTGAAAGCTGTCTTTAATCTCTCCCGGATTAGCAGAATCTTTTCCGATATATATCTTATTAATTTTGGTCCCTCGATATGCCTTTCTCCAACCTCATCCCAACACAAAGGAGATCTGCATTTCCTACCATATAATGCTTCGTAAAGAGGCATCTGAATCGTAGAATGATAGTTGTTGTTGTAGGCAAACTCTATCAATGGTAAGTGCTTATCCCAATTTCCTCCAAAATCTAGAGTGCACATCCTCAACATGTCTTTTAGAGTTTGGATGGTCCTCTCTGATTTTCCATCTGTTTGCGAATGAAATGTTGTGCTAAAATCAAGCTGTATATTCAAGCACTCTTGGGTGCTTGCCTGAAATATGGACAATATGGTCATTTCATTAGCAGATGTCCTTTATGGGGTGATCAATAGCCTTCAACATCAGTGTCCTAGTCTATTGTATAGATGAGCCATAATATAGCTAGAGAGGCTCCTGGTAGGGG
>CANXYC010284990.1:0-32426 GCA_948193065.1 Aleurites moluccanus | reverse complement strand
TATATATATATATATATATATATGAGTGAAGACTAGCTAAAAGAAAGATAAATTAATAGGCATGTGTTAGGTGAAAAATAAATATGAATTTGCTTGACATTAGCAATTAATTTTTCATTTTGCCACCAAGAAAAAGTAGTGATGCCATGGCCATGCATCTTATACACATGTTAAAATAATTATTTTCTCTTCCTAACTTTTACGGCGATTTGCTAGATATTGTCTTAATTATCCCATCATATCCAACAGCAGCTTGATTCATTGAAAATATGAAATAATCTACCCACTGAGATTTTCTTTTCTTTTCTTTTCTTTTTTCATAAGCCAAGAAGATTCCTTCACAGATTTTCTTACAAACAGCCTCTAGGTCACACTTAATTAGCTCTGAAATTATGCTAGAATTTAGGAAAACATGATAAATTTTAGGGTTAAAGTGATAAAGTTTAATATATAAGAGGTTGAGAAAAGTATTTTATATGAATAATGAGAAAATATATAAAAGATTATAACTGATTGAATGTTGAATTTAGCATAAGTCAATTGATTTTATATAAATGAATTCTAATATTTATCCACTTATAAATTTATATGTGTACGAGTTCATAGATTTTAATATAATATATTCAAGATCATACATTTTATGCATGCAATTGAGCATATGCACAAGACAAATATATGCTAATGTAAATATTATACATTATGGTTATGGTGCTCATTGCATTGTTATTAACGATACACTTATTCAATATAAATATATTCCTACCTCTTTTGAGGATGAGAGGGTTGATGTGAATTGCTCTTCAATTGTTGACTCTTCAAAACTATTGAGAAAATCAACTCTATGATTTAATAATTTTATTTAACAATCAGAAGGTTGTGATGCTTCAGAAAGTTTAGACATATGCTTTGCCAAAAAGTCTGAGGTTTTGGACCTTCACAATATAATTAATAAAATTTCATAATGAGGTGACCATTGCATGATGCAGAGGTGAGAGCTACAAAATGACACTTCAAGAAATCAAAGAAGCTATATCTAGTTATTGTCCTTTCCTATGTTTAAAACAAATTAATTAATTAATTAAGTTTTTTTCTTACAAATCAATATTTATCCAATATTAATATGCATTTTCTACATAATAGATTATATAAATATATATTTTCTAGTTATTGTTTCAAAAGGGTTGATTTAGTAGTTTAAAATTTTGAGTAAGAACGATTTATAACAAAGGATTTCATATTCGAATGTTTACAAAGTCAAATTCTCTTAAGCAAACGTAAGTCATACAATTTGAATGAGAATTAATTTTATATCTAATATGATATGAGAATATCTTATTTATTAAAAAAATTATATATAATTATGCATAAAATTATCCTATATATAGAAAATCAACTTTGATTTTATGAAATAATATATGTACTAATTAATTAATGGATAATAGTTTACTTTTAATTAGAGTGTTAGTAATATAATAATAATTGATAATAGCTCACCAAATTGTTGTCCCATTAGGCATATTTAGTTGGCTTTGTAAATGGAATGAGGTCATGAAAATAAATATGCAAGTTCAAAAGCTTCTATTACAATTTAAAATTGACTCAAATAAATTTGTTTCTTCTCTTATATTGACCAACAATAGCATAGCTAAGATTTTAATGTAGTAGAGCAAAAAATTTAAAAAAGCAATAGTAGAGCAAAAAATTTAAAAAAGCAATGTATTTTTTTTTTAAAGATTATCTAAACTTATGGTTTTTTTTTTTTTTTTTTTTGAAATAGAAAAGTTTGAACTAACAATAATTTTTTCTCCTATAATTATATAATCCTAATTAATTTTTTTTTCACATTTTGAGTAAAAAATTTCTAGAAGCTTTAAAATTCATATTTGATGTCATAAGCAGTATTTTACATCTTTATTATATTTCTCCAAATAAAAATAAATTTATAAATATGTTGTGATAGTTGAATTAATAATGCTCCATATAATAGGAACAACACTTCATTCCCCAAATTTACTTTGTTTTCTATAGTCAAAGTGTTCTAGTTGAATCATATTTTCTCTTCCCTCTAATAAAAAGTCTTTGAGTTTAATTCCCATCTCTTTCCCTTTCTCTCAGGATTGTATTAATGTCTATACCATACATATATATGCTTATACGTAGATAAATACTGAGATTTATTTATATCAAATCAATTATTTTGTTAACATACATATATGTGCTTATACGTAGATAAATATTGAGATTTATTTATATCAAATCAATTATTTTGTATTGAATCTAATAATTATTAATTAATTATAAATCTATTATATATTTTATCATTATTAAATATATGTCTCATTTTTTAATATATCTCCTCAAATATAATCGAATTGGTTCATGATCCAACATCAATAGATCGGTTTATACTTACTTACAAATATGGATCAATTAATATATCTTTTTTAATTTCGGTTTGAATTGGATCATCACCAGTCCAACAACGAAAAATTGAATATGAGGCTTAGAATTCAATCCATTTGAACATGAAATTTTGATACTAAAAATGAATGTTAAACTGATTAAATTGAATCAAATCGATCAAATCAAATTGAAATTGAACTATTTGATTTAGTTTTAATTTAAAAAATAAAGTAAATCGAATATTCAGTTTAGTTTGCAATTTAAATATTTTTTTTTGTTACAAATCGAATGAAACTGAAGTTATATATATATATAATTAAATATGTTTTTATTTTATTTTATATACATTCATATACTTTTTTAAGTTAACACTAATTTAAAATTAAAAAAAAAAAAAAAGAATATTCATGAAAATATTTAAATATAAATACAAAAGTATAACTATGGAGAAAATAAATAAATTTTGGATATATTAATTAATGGAATAAATAAGTTTTGTGTTGTACGTTGAATTATTTTTGAGTTTTTTAATCATCGACATTGTGTCAATATTTTTTTTCAAATTTATAATAAAATAATGACTGCTTATAAAAAATATTTTTAATTTGAAATCGATAAATCGAATTTGACTATAATAATAATTTGATTTGGTTTGAGAATTTTTCAAACGAAAAAATTAATTTAATTTAATAAAAACCTTTAAATCAATCAAACCGAATTCTTTATCACCCCCTATCTGATACCACATTGAAATTTATAGGCTCATATATATATATATATATATATGGGTTTATAAATAAACAAGTATTAAAATTTACTTGTATAAAATAGGGTTGTGCATGATTTGGGTAAAGCCAGGGATCTGAAAATTTTCAAACTGATTCGAATCTTCGAAAATTTTCAAACCGATCCGAATCTTCGAAAATTTTATTTTTAAATCTCTGAAACTGAACAAAATAAAAAAAATATCCATACCGAATTATTTTGAAAATTCAATACAGTACAGTTTGAGGATTTGAGTATTCGAAAATTTAATTCCAATTCGAATATATTTCAGTTTGGTTTGAATATTCAAATATTTTAATTCGGTTCAGTTAAAATATTCGGGTATTCTGAAATTTGAATATAATTTTATAATAAATATAAAAATATTATAAATTTATAATTATATAAATATAAATACATGTATAAATAATAGTATATATACCATATATTATAAATTTATTATTATATAAATACAAAAATATGTATATATTATAAATTTATAATTATATAAATATACATAAATTTTTTAATTGGTTCGGAGATTTAAGATAATTCTGGTATAATTTGGTTCGGTTCATTTTTTAGTGTAGAGATCAAATTATCTCCGGTTTTATTCTGTTATATTAATTTGATTTCGATTTAATTCGATTATTTTTCGATTCTCAAATATTTTTTCGGTTCGAAAATTTGGATCCATTCAAGATCCCCGCGTCCTGTGCTCAATCTTAGTATAAAATCAATTAATTTATATTATATAAAATTTATTTATTTATAAAATTTTTTATATATTTTATTAATAGTTGATATGAGATTATTTTTTAAAAAATTTTATAAAAAAAAATGAAAAAAATTGTAATGCAAATGTTAGATTAGGAGTGACGCAAGTTATAATTTTTTTAAATTTTCATTTTATTAGCATTATTTTTATCTCCCCTCAGTTTCAACTGATATAATATACCTAATTATTCCCAACATCACCGGATCTAAATTTATAATTTTATTCAATGTAGATTTATTTAAAATTACAATTATTGAAGAAATAAAATATGTTTTAGGCGTAATATAGTTAATCCTTCATTATTTTAAACCTTTGAAGATAAGAAATCTTAAATTCGAGTATTTTATAAAAAAATTTATTAATTTATTTAAAATTATTAAAGAAAAATCTCAATAATCAATTTAATTAATAAGAGAGTTATTTTTTTTAATGATCAAAATTTGATTTTTAAACAAACAGTGAAACTATTATAAATAATTTTTAAATAAATCACAGGTAAAATATATCTTTAATTTTATTTTAAAAAACTTAGTTATAATAAACACATAAATCTATTTTTTTTTTTAAGAGGATGGTATAAAGAAAATGTGGGTGTCCACAAATAACAAGAATTAAATAAAATAATATAATATTATTTATACTTTTGTATCATTTTCTTTGGAGTTAGCAGACGATCCGAGTGGTTGGAAAAAACTGAAGAATGACAGTAAAAAATCGCGGGAACGGTGGGGGCCGGTTTTCACGGGTCCCATTCATCTCTCTGACAATAACCTCTTTTTTTTATTTAAATTTTTACCACTTTTTATTTTATTTGATATACGAAGGGTCCCACCTCCCAACGTCCTCTTTGTATTAGAAGTGGGAGCGCTAATGTTACACGTGTTTTATAGTCAACGGTCCTGTCTGCTTTCCCTGGTCGATAGCTCCCTTCTGTAATAACTCCGTTTGTTTTGTTAAAAATTAATTTATCATAATAAATGATAATTATGCATTTACTATTCTACCCCTTGCTGTTGTAACGCCTTGCTGAAGCCGAATTGTATTATCACCTAATTCATCATAATTATGATATTTAATGAATGTAAAATAATTTTCATATAATTTAATTTATTTTCTATAGTTTTTAATTCTTCTATAAGTATTTTTATTGTTAATTTTTAAATATGTAGTTATTTTTTTTAATTTTTAAAATATTTTGTGTATAAATTTATTTATTTTATGATTATATAAATCATTATATTTTTCTATATAAATTATTTAATAATTTTAGTTATACATAGATGTGTATAAATATAATTTTTACTTAAATTTTTAGTCCCTCCATAATTTTAATACTAAATTCGTCTTTAGGTATATCTTGATAATTGTTTTTATTTTCGAAATTAAATTATATAAATTAAAGAATGCAATATAAAAATATAATTGAAATTTAAATATAAATTTTTTAAAACATAAAAAAATTAAATATAAATATATTGTTAGATTGTATATACACTTAACATATATAAAAAAAAAAAATTTGGGTGTATATAATATATAATATTTATATCATTACTTGAATATAAATTTTATATACAAACCAATCAAATCAAATTAAATTGATTAAATAAAATTAAAATCGATAATTTTATAATTATTTGATTTCGTTTCAATTTGAAAAAATAAAGCAAAATAAAAATTGGATTTATTTTATAATTTTAACTTTTTTTTTTAATTTCAAATATATATATATATATATATCAAACTGAACTCATCCCTAATTTTATGTGCTGCCTGGATACAATTTTCATAGGAATAAAATGAAGAGTCAAATACTCAAAAGTAATTGAAATTTGTGTGAGTGCATAACGCCATGAAGTTTCATCTTCCATTTGTCACATTTCCCTATATAACTTATGGTATTACATTCAAGCTGTCCAAGCTGTGGTCTTTATGTTTGACAGTTCTAGAAGTTCAATTTCATGCTAATTGAACAACAAATTAAAAAAAAAAAAAAAAGTTTATTTTTTATATTTTGAGATAAACATTCAGTTACTTTATAATATAAATAAATATTAGTAATATTTCCATTTAATTAGTAATAAACATTCTTTTAGGGCTTAATGATATGCTTGAAGTAAAGTTTTAAATCATGATGATATCCTAGCTAATTCCTAATTAAGTATATAAATTTCTAACCAACGCGAATTAGTTCAAGTGTTAAGGATCTTGTTATTTTTAAATAAAATTTTAAATTTCAAATTTCAAATTTATAAATAAAAAAATAGATATTGAAAGAATTATATCTTCCTATAAATTCTATCCAACTCGAATTCGATATTGAAAATTTTCAAAAAATATAGATAAAAATTTATTTAGTGTTTGTGGCGTGAGAGAAATTAATTTAATGAAACCAAGTTATTTTTTGATAATTTTTTTTGATGTAATTGTTAATTTTTTTGTTTTTGACAATTGTATCATACTCATTTAATTATTGATAAATGTTAACTGTTAAGTAATCAAACAACTACTGTTTACAAAAAAATTAATTTATATATTTTTTTGAAAAGCTTGTATTTATTTAAGTAAAAAGATTATATTATCCTTTAAAATAATATTTAAATAAAAATTTAAATATTATTATTTATCTTTAATAGTTATTAAATATATTAACAACTAACAGTTAATAATAATTTTATCAAATACTTGTAATAACCAACTATTATGTAGTAACCACCAGTTATCAGCTATCAGCCACCAATTAATAGTTATTAGCAACAACTAATAACATCTAATAACTGCTACAAACAATTAAACCAAACAAATTCTAAATCCCTAAGATAATTGAACATAGGATTATGCCATGCATTCAACAAACTAGATTTGTTAATATCCTTTTGACTCATAAGTATTTGACTCGTAAGTATTCAGGCAGAGGATCATTATAGGAAAATAGTGGCTTATACTGGATGCACAAATTTATCTTATATAGTCCCTTAATGAGTGATGATATATTTTAATTAATATAATTTTTTTCAATAAAAAGACACCATATCCTTTTTTGCTCAATTTATTTTTATTTTATTGAATGAGTTTATACACTGATGTGTGTATATAAATATTTCCATCATTATAGTTAAGAGAAATTCCTCAAGCCTTGAAATAGATGTTTACATGAGGAAATTATTGTCTATACTGGATGCATGAATTTATCTCATACATCTAATTAATGAGTGATGAGATTTAAACTTAATAATTATTTGATGTTTAATAAAATTGAAAATTTAAATATTAAATAATATAAATTATAAATTATAAAAATATTTAAAATTATATATATATATATATATATATATATATATATATATATATATATATATATATATATATGCATTTGTCTTATGCTCTCTTCATCTCATAGTAAATATCTTATTTTTTTTTAATATATATAAATTTAATTATCATATTTCTTAATATAAATTATATCTTTTCTTAATTTTATTATAATATTCTTATATATTTAATTTTATGTATATAATAAAAATTTGAAAAAATAAAAATATTTATTATTGTAATAAAGAAATTTGGAGGGAGAGGTTAAAAAATATGTTGAAAAATGTGGGATATAAATATAATAAATTAAAGATAAAATTAAAATTAATTAAGAGATATAAAATGTGACAATCTATGTTAAAATAAATTAATTTTTTTTTAATAATTAAAATTTTTATTATGAAAGGAAAAGAGCATATTATTATTGGTAATTTTTTTTTCTAAAGATTTAAAAAATAAAAATAAAATTAGAGGGCTAATTAGACTCTTACCATTGACTAAAAGACAAAGAGGACAAAATAGTTTTGCAGGTTTCGGTTAGAACCGCAGAAGATGAGTGTGGGCAAAAGGCCTAAAAATTATCAAATTTCCTTCCATAGATTAAAACCAGCTGGAAACAACCGCCTCACTGTCTACGTGTAAGTTTGCATGGAAATGTCAACAGTGAAGTTTTAAACAACAAAGGGCATTTCCGTCATTACAAATCAAAAGGGGTTTTCTGCACGTCTTCTGGTTTTTCTCTCTCACCAGAGAAACAGAGAAAAAATTGAACAAGACCGCTTTATCTTTTATTTTTTTTTTTATTTTAATTTTTTGGATGCTCATAAAAGTCAGTCCAATTTCTAGATGAGAGAGAGAGAGCGCTTAAAATAACGTTGTCTTTTTATTATTTCTTTGCATTGAATTCTTTTCTTTATTTCTTTCTTCTTTTTTTATCTGCCATCGTTTCTCTCCCTTTCTTTCTTTCTTTGAGCTAGAAAGATGATCTTGAAAGAAGCAATAACAAGGCGGTTATGTCTTTAATGGGGTTTTTAAGGGAACTTGAACAAGTAGTAGAAGAAGAAGAAGAAGAAGAGGAATTGAAAATTAAGCTCTTAGAGAGCTCTTTCATGGCTACTGCTAATAAAGTCATCAATCATCAACCAACTCAATTAGAATTCCAACAACAACAACAACAAAATCATCATCCTTATCATCAAAATCATCACCACCATCATCATCCTCATCAAGATCAGCAATATCATCATCAATTACAAGATCATCATCATCAGTCGCAGCAGCAACAACAACAGATTCCTTACGGAATGATGCAACAATCAACATCATCACCTTTAATCCCTGGGAGCTTCATGTAATTTTTATAGATTGAAGAAAAGCATCAAAACCCATTTAGATTCACTTCTTTCTTCTTCTTCTTCTTCTTCTTCTTTTTCTCCATATTTTTATTAATTTGACTCAAAGTTAAACTCGCAATCTCTAAAACAATTTCAATACCTTAATTTTAGTTAAATCTCATTAGTTTCTTTATTTTCTTATGCTTTTTCTACTACTTGATCAACCCATTTAGTAGTCTAATTAATAAGAGGTTTTTGATACTGCAAATAAGAACATGTTTATTCTTTTTGTCTATATATATACATATATTATCTACATATAATAATAATAAAAAAAAAAAGAATTTTTACTCATGATGTACTTGTGGTGTCAGCAGAAGCAAAGATGCTGGAGCATATGACTTGGGTGAATTGGATCAAGCCCTTTTTCTTTATCTTGATGGACAAGACCCTTCCAGTGTTCAAGACCAAAGACGTTAGCTCTCTCTCACTTTCTTTCAAAAATCTGATTTTCTTTTTATTTTCTTTTTTGTGTTTCTATTTCTGGAGATTTTCTTTGGAGAGGAGTTGTTTGGGTCATAGGGTAAGCAAGTTCATTTTCAACTGATTAAATCTGCCCACCTCTCAGTACTTTCTTTGACCAGATCCTCTCTCCTTCTCTCTCTCTCTCTCTCTCTCAATCCTCAGCTGCAACGAAGATATGTAGCAAATATTTCTTTCTTTCTTTCTCTTAATTTCTTGTTGTTAAAAAAAAAAATTTCAAGAACCCCAAAAAAAAAACAATTATCATCTTCTCTTTTTGAATTTATTATTTTCTTGGTTTCTTGTTGTTTGGAAACTTGGACCATGACATTTAACAAACCATTTACATATTTTACAAATATTTCTTCTCTTCTCTACTAATTGCTTCATATGTCCTATAAACGGGTACGAATAGGGTATGGGTTTTCTCTACCTTTTACTCTTCTCGTCCTTCTTTTTCTATTTTCATGGCTCATGCCTCTCTCATGTACTATTATTATTTAATAATTCTCCTTTTTTTTTTTTGTGTATAAAAACTTAGCTATAAAGAGAATTAATGCTTACGAGAATTTTTGTGTTTTTGCAGAGAATAGTGGAGGAATGAGACCACCAACTCTGAACATTTTTCCTTCTCAACCTATGCACGTAGTAGAGCCATCATCAACAAAGGTTCTAATAAATAATAATAATCTTGATTAACCAAATCTCTAATTATAACTTATAATATAGTTTTTTTTTTTTTTTTTTTTTGTTCTCTTTCTTTGGGTTTTATATGTAATACCTAATTTCATAATAATATTAATAATATCTATAATAGGTTTGTTTTGGATTTGGTAGGCTAATACTCCTGGATCAGTTTCTCCTGCCAATAGTGGTTCAAAGAGACCATCAGAACCGTCTATGGAGTTAACCAACGCAATTAGAAATGACACTGCTACTGTTACTGCCACGGCTACGCCTGAACCAGCCAAAGCTGTAAAAGTACTTAAATATATCTAATTATATTTAAATCAAGAACCACCAAACTCTGTCTCTCTATGTATATATATATTTATTTAAAAACTGAGATTCTGTGTTCACAATTTGTATTATAAAATGGCAGCGAGAAGGGAACAGAAAAGGTCCAACAACTTCAAGTTCAGAGCAGGAAGGACCCAAGACACCCGACCCTAAGGTGAATTTATTTAATTTCTTTAGTTTCACTTTTTATGGTAAATAAAAAGAATATATACATTTATAGATATTTACTTTTCTTGTTACAATGTTGAATGTTTTGCCTTAAGATAAATTTAATTTGTATGCAGACATTGAGGAGACTTGCTCAGAATAGAGAAGCAGCAAGGAAAAGCAGGCTAAGAAAAAAGGTCAGTCCTTGCAATTATTAAGATCATACTTTCTCAGTTTCTAAAAAAAATATTTTTTTCAACCCATAAAATAATAATAATAATAATGAGTGTCGCTTCATTTTTCTTGTTTTTTGATGATTACAGGCTTACGTTCAGCAACTAGAGTCAAGTAGAATTAGGCTAACCCAACTAGAGCAAGAGCTACAAAGAGCCAGAGCTCAAGTAATAATTAATTTTCTGTTTAGCTTATGATATATATATATATACATATATATATCTATCAAAACCTTCTCAAGATCTGAACTATTTTTTGTTTTTATCAGGGCTTGTTCTTTGGTGGAGGAGGAGGTCTTCTTGCTGGAGATCAAGGCCTTCCAGTGGGTATCAACAATATTAGCTCAGGTATAAATATATGAAGATTCTATTAATTAGTCTCTAATTAGATTTCAAACTTGCAATTTACAGTTGTATATATATTGATTTAATTTCTATTTGTTTATCGTTAGTTAATTTTTTTTTTCACATCTCATTTTTTTACTTTTGGATAGATGCTGTAGTATTTGATATGGAGTATGCGAGATGGCTGGAGGAGCACCACCGACTCACATGTGAACTTCGAGCAGCGGTGCAAGAACATCTACCAGAAAATGAGCTTAGGTTGTTTGTAGATAACTGTTTAGCTCATTATGATGAGGTGATGAACCTTAAAGGAATGGTTGCCAAATCCGATGTCTTTCATATTGTTTCTGGCATGTGGAAGAGTCCGGCTGAGCGTTGCTTCATGTGGATGGGAGGTTTCCGGCCATCCGAGCTCATCAAGGTACTCAAAAACCATTCTTAATTTTCAGCATATCTTTCTAGTTAAAAAAAATAAAAAACAATGTTTTTGCTTCTAATCATCCACTAGAAGATGCATATCAAAAACATGTATCACAATAAATTAATGTTATTTTTTTGGTAAATTTGAGGAGTCATTTCTATAGAGTTTCAAACTCAAGATATTTCAGTCTTAGTCACGAGCACCATATATAAGTTTGAATAATTAATTATTTAGTGTAATTAAATAGATATAATTTTAAGAATATTACATGAAGTTTGAATAATAATTAAAAAATTAATATATATATATATATATATATATATATATATATATATATATATATATATATTGAGAGAGGAGAGGACGTTATTATTGCATGGTGCAAGTTATGGGTAGTATTGGATAAAAGGAAAGGTTGAAATAAAAAACAAAGAAGAAGAAGGGAAAGATGAAAATCAACGAATGACGAAAGGTACCGTGAAGGTTTCTAGTAAAGGGTATAGTTAGGTGTCATTACAAAAAAGCTTGTCTGGTAATAGAATTTATGGTTATACTTCCATACAAAGAGGCTCCATACTATTTCACGGTTTCTAACTTTCCATCTACTCTCTGTTTTCTCCTCTTTTTCATTGATAGTTACAATACAAATACTCTTTGTTATTATTTTCATCTCTGGTTTTGGTTTCTAGTCAATTATATGCATTAGTTTTGAGTATGATATATTTGATTCTCCTTATTTATCCTCCTCCTATGATACATAAAAACAGTAAAAAACAACAACAAAGACAAATTATTAATCTTTTTAGTGTATGTATCGTATTTATTTATTTATTTTTTGTAAATTTTGTTCTAATAAGAACACTGATATTAATATCATTGAATCAAATGTTTATTAGAGTTCCAACTCACAGTCTCTCGTACATTGACTCGATGTTTATTAACATTTCTTTCACTTTCTGATTATATAGGACAGGTACTTGATTATTAAACTTAGTTTATATATATATATATATATTTGCAGATTATATTGAACCAAATTGAGCCATTAACAGAGCAACAAATCTTGGGTATATGTGGGTTGCAACAGTCCACACAGGAGGCAGAAGATGCTCTTTCACAAGGGCTAGAAGCTCTTAATCAATCTTTATCAGATACTATAGCTTCTGATTCATTGAGCTGCCCTCCAAATATGGCCAACTATATGGGTCAGATGGCTATGGCCATGAACAAGCTAGCTACACTTGAAGGTTTTGTTAGACAGGTATGAATTAGTTATATGATTATACATTTCTTATTAAATAATTTCTCCAGATATATATATATATATATTATTGCTGTTCTATAGTTGATAAGTTGATGGCTTTGTGGGGCCTATGCCTGTAGTGAGTAGGTCCCAGGAACAGGAATCTGTTCCTATTTGAGTTTGGAAAAACCTACCCCAAAACACATGATCCACTCTCCATGTCTCACTCTCACGAGGTATCTGGTTAGTTACATATAGTGTCAAACAAATATATCTGCTACTCAGGAAAATGTTGGATTACCAAAAAAAAAAAAAAAAAAAAAAGAAATCGTTAGTTAATATTTAAAAAATTATGCATAAACCAACTTTAATTTTCAAATAATAATATAATTTTTTATCAATCATATAATATTTAATTTTTTTTGGAAGAAAAGGAAAATAAACAAGGAACTATATTACAAGCTTTATAGGATAAGAAATTTCACAAATATCATAAAATAAACATATGATCTTTATATTATAAATGTAAAAAAAAAATGCAACATTTATCGTTTGATTAATAATTAACTGATCTAATGTCCATCTTATAGTACTATAGGAAATTAAAAAAAATCTCAGGTCAACTTCATATATTATGTCAGATTATGACTAATTAATAACGGTTAGATATATTAAATAATAATTATATCATATGATAAATCTAGTAATTAATTATTTAAATTATATATGTGTATTGTAATTGTGGTATGTTAAGAATTCCTTAGAAATTCAAGAATTTGAAAAAAGTTTTATTTATTTAATATATAATTATTTCTAAAATTATAAAATTAAGAATTTAATTAATGAGAAAAAACTTAGGTCTGTTTAATTTAATTATTTATAATAACTATTAGTTATTAGTTATAACTGATAGTTATTAGCTGATGACAGATAATTAATAACTGGTAACTATTAACTGATTATTTTAAATATTTGATAAAATTATTATTAGTTATTAATATATTTAATGATGATTAAAAACAAATAATAATATTTATTTTTTTATTTAAATATTATTTTTAAAAATATAATTTAATCTGAAATTTTTTAATAAAATTAAAATTAAAATTTTTATAAACTATAATTATTTACTACTTAATAATTACCTAATAGTTATACATGGAGACAAAAACTTTGACAAGTGCGTATTTTCCGCTAAAAAAATATATTTTACCTAACAGTATGGTTACCAGCAACAAATCTTTACACGTGGCATTTTTACAGAGTGCTTGGACCCCTAAATTAAGCTATGCATTACATAACATATCAACATCTAAAGGAACATCTGATAAGGCCCATGTTTTTATGATGTCATGGTCGTAACCGTTTGACTTTCAATGGACAAATACAGTCCCATTCTTCAATAACCTCCTTTTTTACTGTTGAAAAAACCACAGCATTCATAACTTGACTCACTGAGTTTTGAGTTGATTCGTTTAATGATTTCTTAATTTACGATTCATTTAACCGAGTTAACTCTCATCATCCTGTTTGAGCACTTATTTCTATTTGGTTACTATTTTTGTTTGTCAAACTAGAAACCAACAAAATTAAGGTTAATTAAAGGAGAAAAATAAGAGATTTCTACTCAATGCTTTGAAGATATAGAGTGATGGTGGGAGCCATTGATTGGAATGGTAGGCTAAAAACCTTTGAAAATTAAAACCTATAGAAAATAGCCTAAATAATTAATTACATTGAGTTTAGTCATTAACAATTCCAATTAGAAATTCTAATCAATAGAATTATTCTACCAATAATTCAAGACAATAATCACCTGTGGACTCTAGTACAGTACGAACCTTGACTCTGCATTTTATTTGTTAATAATAGTTGACTTAATTTGTAATGTTTTGGTCTAAATGCATTAACATCATTACCAAAATAATGATAAAAAATCACCTATGGAAATTAAATTTAGAAACAAAGAACATAATTAAGGATTAGTTGAAATTGACACGTTGATACAATTAGTTCCAAATTGTTATAATTAATATTTTAATATTATTTTTATAATTTTGTATATCATTGTCAATTTATCAAATTTCTAGAGATTAATTATTGATAGTGAGATCTTAATTACAGTTGAAAATATTTGTCTTATTGTGTGTTTTATTTTTTAATTTTTGTTATATACCATATTATTTATAAAAATTTATTCACTGTCAAAATTAAAAAAATAATATGTTATATAAAAAAAACATGAAACAAGAGATAAAATACACAATAAAATAAAAGATAAAACGCACAATAAAATAAAAGATTCGGACTACCTTAATTCCAATCTACCCACAAACTTTTCATTTCATTTTTTTCAATTATTTTGATTTTATATCTAACATGTTTTGACAATTAAGTCATATAAAGTCATGGTTAGAAATCAATTTTATGTTAATTATTCTTATTTTTGCTCTTAAAAGTCAACTAATCTAATAGAATTATTCTAAACTTATAAGTAATACATTTCTTGATAAAAATAAAATGAAAAAATAAATTTAAATTATATGTTGTTTTAAAATAGAATTATTTATTATATATACTTACAGGCAGATAATCTGAGGCACCAAACTCTTCATCGGCTACATCAGATATTGACAACACGGCAAGCTGCAAGGTGTTTTCTGGCAATCGCCGAGTACTTCCATCGTCTCCGAGCACTGAGCTCACTGTGGTTGGCTCGTCCCCGCCAAGAATAAAAATAATCGAAACCCTATCTAGAATATTATTAAATTAGCCACTTTTTATTATCTTTATTTAGTATTAATCATCAGTTTTCTCTCAAATATTAAAAATATATATAAAAATATAAGTCTTTCTACAAAGATCATGTATAGACAGAAAAGATTAGATTAAATTTAAAGCAGTATAACTTTCTCTAATTTCTTCATGATTTTCCACTTCTTGTTTTCTTGGTATTAGGAAATTCAAAGCAGCAATGATGAATTTAGGCCAGCCATTTTTGACTAGAAAGTAATAGATAATTAGAAGATTGAAAAAACAAAAAAAGGGAATTGAAAATATAAAAGAAGAAGAAGGAGAAGAAGAGAAAAGGGATTGCTCTTACAGTTTTGTTTGTTGAAGTGAAGACAAAACGTTGTTTTGGTTGGAGTGAGAGCCAACAAGTAAGAAGACGAGTGTTCATAATTTAATTATATAGACGTCCATTTGGCCTAATTGTAGCTGCATGCATTGCTTTTAATTTGGTTTACTCTGTGATGAAACTGACAAACTTGCCAAAACTTTTTCACTTTTTATATATATATTATTGATAAGCCAGTTTAAGATAATTTAATTGAATTTTAAGTAACTTTAGAAATTACATACTATAGCAAATATATTACATTTTTTTTTTTGTGAAATATTGTATTAAAATTATGAGAATTGTATTTAACTTTCATAATTTAATTTCAAGACAATCAAATACATAGTCTTAAAGAAAGCAGAGAAATAAATTAGAATAAATCTATTTTATGAACGGGCTAGTGAAGATAAAAGGGCTCAAATCTAACCCAACTCACTTGTACTGGGCCTGTATATAACAGCACCTATTACGAACAAAGAAAAATAACTCCTTTTAATTCTGTTTAAACTATTCTCCAAAGCCTCGTTTGGTTTAATGTTGTTCTTACTCGATATTTAATTGTTAATAGTTATTAACAGGGGTAAGCGAAAAGGGTTGAGAGTGGTTGATGTCCCAAAAATATATCAGTCTTTATTATATAGGTTTTTTAGGGGTCAAAATTTTTTTGTAAAATTTCTTAAAAATTATAATATTATAGTATTTTTTACAATTAATCCCATGACATATTTTTTTTGTATACAACAAAAATCAAATATATTAAAAAAATATAATATAAGTGTATTAAATCTAAACTGTTAAAATCTAATGGTCTACATTTAACATACTTCTATTTTTATTTTATACAAAAAATATGTTATTGGATTCGTTGTAAAAAAATGCTATAATATTATAATTTTTAAAATTTTTGACTCCTAAAAAGCCTACACAGGACTGATATATTTTTGGCACATTAGCCCCCTCAACCCTACAAAATAATTAAAAATTGAATCGAATAAAATTTAATATAATTGGTTTGGTTTGATTCAAATTTTAATTCGGTTTATTTTTTTGAATTTTAATGTATTTCGTTTGGTTTAATTTTCTTAAAAATCTAAAATAATTAAATCTAAAGGATCAAAATCGTCCTTGCCAGAGGAAAGTAATTATTGCAGTTTAGGATTGAATTATATATATATATATGTATTTTATTAAAATAATTGAATAATTAAATTGAAATATGATGATTCGATTTAGTTTGATTAATTTTATAAAAATTTTAGTTTGGTTTAACTTGATTCAATTTAAAATTTGATTTGATTTAATTTTTTAAAATTTTAATACATTTCATTCAGTTCTTTTAAATTTTGGTTTGATTTAAATCAAACCTACCAAATGCTCATCCTTAATTGTCAATTAACAGTTAATTATTGTTAGGTATTTGATAAAATTATTATTAGTTATTACGATAAATATATTTAATCACCAAAATATTAAAATTTACCTTTTATTGAAATATTATTTTTAATAGGATAATTTAATTTTTAATTTAAATAAATATGAGTTGTTTTAAAAAAAATTCTAAATTAAAATTTTTGTAAATAATAATAATTTGAATACTTAACGACTAAAAAAGAAATAATTAGACGAATTTGAAGTAATTATTACAAAAAAGAATTAATAAGCTGCATCAAAAAATTTGATCAAACACCCACTAAATATCGTTATTTTGATAGAAAGAAAAACAAAAATCAAGCTTTATTCGATTTAAAATACGTTTAATTTTATTTAAAATTAATTAATTAATTAAAATTTATATTTAAAATTTTAAAATTAATTTTAAAAAATAATAACAAAATACAATTACAAAGTTTAAAAATTCACTTAAAATTGATTTAAATTTTGTAAGAGTTAACTCGTTGCATAACTCAATAAAGATTTATTTTAAAAAACAATGTCAAAGTCGCTAAATCTAAACCTATCAACCCCGACCCGTTGTTACCATTATTGCATTTATTCAATGGATTGCCAGCCCAAATGGCACACAAAGCATTAGTCATATATATATATATAGGCAAATTAATTAATTATTCACCATCGACTAACTTTTTGGAATAACTTTCGACCACAACCAAAATAAAATCCATCAGCTTCAACTACCCAATGCATACGGGTAGTACGGCAATTTTGGTGATATGGCTTTGTTGAATTTGTGACAATTACAGGAAAAGTCTTGTTTTTCTGCTCCAAACTGAAGCTGCATGTGTACAACCCAATTTTATTAATGGGAACATCCTTGAAAACAACATCCCAAGAGGCATCATTATTATCCTTAAAAACATGAAATCCAACATTAGATATGTCTGATTTACAATTTACACTTAAAGGCAATAAATCAGCTGGTAAAGCATTTGAGACTATGATTGTGTATGAGGTGGTTGAAGTTGAAGAACCATTATCTTCTTCTGCTAATGTTGTTGTGCTAGAAGAAATGCACAATGCCACAATAGCTATTAAGACTAAATCAATGAGATTTCTCATTTTTGTTACTATTGATATTTGTGGTATCAATGCACTTTTATAATGAAAAGTAGATATTCATTAGTATGAAGGCAAATTATAAAAGGAAATAAAAAAATCCAACATTCTTTGCTTTTTATTTATTATTTCAATCTGGAAGATTGTTTTAATAAATTATAGAATCTAAAAATAATACAATGAAAAATATTTTGATCAAGCCTTTACTTTTATTGATATTTGAGTTATTTTAAAAGATCTCGAATATATATATATATATATATATATTGACCAATGAATTTTTAATTTTGTGATAAAAATTTTTTATCGATACTAAGTACATAATCTTATCTCGTATATTCAAATTAATAAGTGATCAGATATTTTAAATAATATAAATATTTTCTCTTTTTTTATCTAATGAAAAATGTTAATATATTTTTTTTAATTTATGTATTTTTATTTTATTAAATTAATATATATATTTTGTGTAAGCAAAATTTACTTGTTAAAAGATACTAGTGATTTTGAAAGATAGAAAAATTTTGAATTTGAATTTGAAACAAGGGCGATCTAAAATTTTAGAAAAATAATACAATTTTATTTTAATCAGATTTAATATCGTTATTTATATAGTAAATTGCAGATCAAACTAAAAGTGAATGTCAAAAAAAAATAAAAAAATAAAAAAAAATTATATTGTCTCAAAAATAATTCTTTAAAATTTTATTATTTTCTCTCTTTATTTGCTAAATGTTAGTCTAAGAATTCTATCAATCTATCTGTAAATTTTATCACATAATTTTTAATATTATTAGCTTGAAAATTGGATATAAAATTTTAATTTTTTACATACAAATAATTTTATTAGAAATTTAAACTTATAATTAAATTATTGAATTAGTATCAATTTTATAGTTTAATAAAATGATAAATTCAAATTGTAATATTTATTTTATTAAATTATTACTGTAAAAAAAATAAAGTTTGATTTTTAATTGAAATGAAAAATTTAAATATAAATAAATGATATTTTAGTCTTTTTATAAAATTTTAATTGTAAAATGATTGAAAATTATCAATTATATTGATGTTATTAAAATATATGAATTAAATAGTAAAATTTTTAAAATATATAAATAAAAGAATTAATTATGTTAAATTTTATAAATTAAATAATAATTTTATTAAAAAAGTAAAAAAAATTAAAATTAAAATTAAAATTCAAGAGGGTACGTGGCCCCTACCAAAGATAGCTCCTTCTCTGCCTAATAGTCATATTTTTTTGCCACATACAAAAAGACACAGATTCAATTTTTTTTTATAAGTTTATTTGACATTAAGTTTCATCTTTAATAATTCCAAATCCTAATTGTGTCCTCACACTAATGAAAACTCTTGCTTGTACTTGGTGTGAATTTTTATTTTAAACACTAAATTAATATGTGAAAAAATATATAGTTAATATTTACTCTTATATCTATTTTCTTTTCTATTGAAAAGATTTTTATATATTTTTTTTCAAATCTTATATATCAAATGTTAAATATAAAACAATATTATATAAGCTCTATAAATTAATACTTGATGAATTAATAATCTTTATTAGATAATAATTTTTTATGATTTTGAATAGGGTTAATAAATTAAATTAATAAGATAATTTTTTTTTTGAAAATCTTTATATGATTATATGGTCTTATTTATATTATAAATTAGTTAATAATTTATTAACATTCTATATATAAAAAATTATGATATGTTATTAAAATACTGACTCTAAAAATTATTTTAAATTTAAATAATTATAATTATATTTTTTTATTTTATTTAATTTATATTTAAATCATCATATATTTTTTCAAGTCATTTAATTTATATTTAATTAATCATATATTTTTTCAATTTATTTAATTCATATTGAATTGATTATAAAGATTTATAAAACAGAATGAGTTTTTAATTGATGAAACATATATTTATTGAATTATAAATTAATTTATTAATTAATTAATATTTTTTAATTAATAAAATTTACGAGTTAAAATAATATTAATTTATAGAGGTTATAACATATGTACTTCCCCTAACTGTTATTTATTATAAAAATAAAAAATAAAAAAATTAGGGATCCTAGATAGGGTAAGTATGGGCCATGCAGCCGTGGATAAAGTTGGCCTGGCATTGAAAATTGGAAGAGCATGGAATTTGAATTTAGGCCGACGAGTGAGGGCAGCACTAATTTTTAAGCCCGATTTATTTTTACTTGAATTTAGACCCAAAATAAGTGTTTTACCAGTGAATCACTACTTTATTGGAATTGAAATCATATTTGAGATCTGGAATTGGAATTTCAGAATTAATTTTATCATATAATTAATTTTTTAAAATTATACTCTCTCCCTGTATATAATTATGCAATAGACGACATAGTAAATTAATATAAACAAATGCTAAGGCAAATAACATTATTCATTCTATAAGTAATTAAATTAAAAAAATTTCATTAAAAATAAAATTTTATATAAGTTTGTTTGGGTCTTATATCATATGCTTATGAGCCTGATTTCAAGATGAGTCAAGTCCAACTCCAGAACGTAAGCTTTGATTTAGTTCCTATAAAAACTCGGGCGTGTCTATCTAATGAAAATTGAGATTATCTTTTATAAGCTCCCTATAGTTATCAAAACGTTAAAACATGTAAATTATAATTTAATTCTTAAAATTTAATCTAATTAAAAAAATAATTTTTAAATTAAATATAAGAAAATAATAAAATAAAATAAATAATAAAATAAAAATAATTATTTTATTTGATTAAAATTAAAATAAATATTACTTTTAATGAAAATTATTTTTTTAATTAAAATAACTACTTTTTATTTTATTATTTAATTTTCTAAAATTAAAATAAATAAATAAACTTTTATTTAATTAAAATAATTACTATATATTCAATTACTTAATTTATTTTCTTATTTTTTTATATTTAATTATATATATATATATATATATATATTTATATAATGAAAAAATTAAAGGAAATGGAATGGCTAAATTTATTGACAGAATCAAAATATGAAAATTAATTATATTTCTTTTTTAAAATACTATTATTTGTAAAATAATTTCATTTTCTCTTCTTCTTTTTTCTATATTTTCATACTTTTTCATTTAATTAAATTAAAATATTTAAAAATATATATATAAATATTTTTCTATATGAAATACTCATACATAATTTTTTTATTTTTATATATTTTAGTTTAAGATTAAAAATTAATTTTTATTTATTTAATTAATTAATTATTTAGTTAAATAATTGATTTTATTTAATTATTTAATTTATTTTCTTATTTTAATTTTATTTAAATATACAAAAAATATATTTTTTAATCAAATATATAAAAATAATTAAATAAATTAAATAATTAAATAAAAAGAATTTTATTTATTTTAATTTTAAATTAAAATATATAAAAAATAAAAAAATGCATGTATATTTCATACAGAAAAATATTCATATATATTTTTAAATATTTTAATTTTAATTAAATGAAAAAGTACAAAAATATCGAAAAAAAAAGAAGATGAGAGTATTTTTTGAAACGAGGGTATTTAAAGGAATAAGCATAATTAGTTATTGTGTTTTAATTTTATTAATGAATTTAGTTATTTCATTTACTTTCTTTGATTTTTGGTTAAATTTTAGAAAAGTAAATAATTAAATAAAAAAGTAGTTATTTTAATTAAATAAAAAGTAATTTTAATTAAAAGTAATCTTCATTTAATTTTAATTAAATAAAATTATTATTATTTATTTAATTACTTAATTTATTTTACTTTTCATATTTAATTGGAAAATTATTTTTTAATTAAATCAAACTTTAAAAATTAAATTATAATTTGTCGACGAATTTTAATTGAGAGAGAAGACTAAGTTTTTAAGCTTCAATAATATTAGAAATTTATTTAAATATTTTTTTTAAAAAAAAAAGGTAACATGCTTTTTAAAATTAACTTGAAAATCATATTTGTACTTTATCCTATTTGGTATAAGAGAATGTTAAATCATTCTTACACGCATAAATTACGAGAGAATGTTAAATCATCCTTACCAAGTTACGTTACGTAATGGCTGTTATTTCTAGGTTTTTATATTCTCATGATCGTTTTTGACGTTAAATAATTGTTAAAAAAGAGAAAATAATATCGATCGCGATGATCGTTATTTAACGATAATGGTCACGACAGGCTGTTACTTACCGTTATATAATGCGACAGATAAAAAATTTAATATTTTAGAAATTTTAATAAAAATTTTATTATATTTTGTTGACCAATATTTTTTATTTATATTTTTAGTTAATTATTATTTATGTTAAATTATTAATTATAAAAATAATGTGTAATGATAACTGATCGGATTTTTTGGCAGGTGCACGAATCGCTTTAGTAAGTAATAGAGTGAGTAGAGTACCGTCCCACAGAGAGGCGTTGTCAATTACCGAAATTGATATTATCTTTATTAATTGGATAGAAATTAATTTGATTTGGACGAATTTTTTTAAAAACGAAATTAAATAAACAAGAAAAATTAACTTGAAATTAAAAGATATCAAAGAAACTATCTAAAATTTAGATTCCATTAATTAAATTTATACGGTTAATCTGATTCAATAATGATTTTAAATCTATAGTGTTTGATGGATTGATTACTCTAAATTATGAATTAGTCTCTCTCGAGTAAAAATTCAAACATTAACATTAATACAAGTGTTTACTCTCGTGAACCTGAAGACAATTATAGTAGATATAATTATGGTGATAGTATGGATATGGTTATGATATTAGTAGTTATGAGTTAAGCTATTATAATCCATATTCATCTATAACTATGCCTCTATTTCCGTCTCAGCCTCAACTATATCTAGTGCCTCCACCTCAGTCTCAATCTTTCTATCACCAAAATGATCACAATGATCAAGCTAATTTTATGAATGATTTATTTGGATCTTCTACAACCAGATTCATCTATCATGAAAATTGGAGTGCAATTCAATTTACTCCTCATAAGTGCTCTTTTTTGCACTAATAATATTAAAATATGTAATCTTTTAAACTAATTTTTTTTTTATTTTGTATTTTATTATGAACTTATATCAATTTGTGTATGTTTATTATATAAAATAATAAGTTAGTTAATTAATTTAAAGTAATGTTATTAGTGTATACACATTATAATTGTATGAGACAATAATATTTATGTTTTTTTAATTGCAGTTATATTTATTATATTATTTATATTTATATTCAAAAAAACAGTTTCAAATTTTATTTATTTCAAACATTTCAAATTTTTTTTGAAAAAATTTATCCTCAATAGACCGTTAACGTTACGTTACTTCCGAAATAAATCGTTACCGTTATATTATTTCCGCGGCGGCAATTATTATTTGAAACCATGATCCTTACACGAATGGATAACTCCAATCTTTATTTCTTAAAGTATATATAAAAGGCATGATTCATAGTCCATAATGATGTTAGTAACATTTTGACAATGTCATTTTCATAGACCAGGACTGATAGATCAGTATCACTTGGTGAAGTTTTGTGTGGTGCAGGAGTATACGAAGAAGATCTCCATGAGAAAGACAAATTAAAGACTCAAAATTCTTTTCAAAGATTCAAAACCCTCTAGAATATAAGATCCAGCTCATAGATTAGATTAAAGCCCTTCAATTTTGACCAGTTCAAGTTGTCTTTAACATCAGTATTTTTAATGTAGTAGTCGTCAGCTCATATATGCTTTTTTTTATAGCATGATCCTTATTGCTGCCTAAAGTTTCCACTTTTGGCAAGCAATCTTCATACCTCTTAACACCATCAAATAATTCTCTCTCAATGCATGAACCTTGTACACTAGTAATACAATATACTTTAAATTAAAATATTAAATTTTATAATATATAAAGAATTTGCCTGATATTTGTTGAATTTATAATTTATTTTGAAAATAATAATTTTAATATACATTCGCTATTATCTAATCACAACCAAAATTATTATAGTTAAATCCAATCACAACCAAAATTATTATAGTTAAATCCAAACTGATATTTTTTAAAAATTATCTTTCCTTACGTTTTGCAATTAATTTTATAATCAAGTTAATATAAAAATATTAAAAAAATATAAAAATAATAATATAAAATGTGATTTCATAAATAAAAATAAAACGACGTTTATATCCACCACTTTAATAAAAAAAAATCTCATTAGCTCACAAAAAATTTTCATTTTCATTTGATTTATTCAAATTTAATTTTTTATATAATTTTAGTCTATCAAAAATTAATTTCCTGAAAAAATTTATATTTACAAAAAAAAAAATAATTTTTAGTCTGTCTAAAATTAATTTTCTGACTCGTTCTTATTCATAATCATCAATCTTTTATGTGCATGACTCTCATAAAGAATATATATATAGTTAGTAATTTATTTTTGATTGAATTGCTGAAATAAATCTTTTTGAATTCAAATTTAAACATATTTTTAGTCGAAAAATACATTATCATCAGACAAAACTTACGAAGAAGAGAGACTTTATATTTATAACTTGCAATATATAACATTTATAACAAAAACACAGGAAAAAAAATGCATGATCTATTTGCAAATAAAACTATTGTTGCCAAACTATATAATTAAAATTTTGGCTCTTTGCCTTAATGCTTTGACTTTCCTATCAAATCTTTTTCAAACAAGTGTGCTGTTCATATGTGGTTTCCTTAATCTCTGGCTCTTTGCCTTAATGCTTTGACTTTCCTATCAAATCTTTTTCAAACAAGTTGTGAGCTATTCATATGTGCTCTTTATCCTCTTTCGTCACATAATACATCATCTTATAAACAAACAAAAACAGCAAAATCCCATTCCTCTATAAATTAATATTTCTCAATTTTCATAAAACCAACCAAAACAAGTGAAAGAACAAAATTCCTTTGATTTCCAATTCCACCCAAAATATGAAAATCCTTTTCTTTTCCCTCCTAATTTCCACTTTCCTTCCCCTTTTCCTTTCTGCAGAACTCTGCAATCACCATGATAAGAAAGTCCTTCTCCAAATCAAACAAGATTTTGGCAATCCTTACCTTCTTGCCTCGTGGAAATCCGACACCGATTGTTGCTCCGATTGGTATCAAGTTGAATGTGACTCAAAAACCCACCGTATAATTTCTCTTACTATTTTCGCTGGCGAACTTTCTGGCCAAATCCCTGCTTCAGTTGGTGACTTACCCTTTCTCCAGACTCTTGTTTTCCATAAATTAACCAATGTTACAGGCCCAATACAACCCACAATTTCTAAACTTACAAATCTCAAATTTCTCAGACTTAATTGGTTAAATCTCACCGGTTCAGTCCCTGACTTTCTTGGCCAACTCAAGAATTTAACATTCTTGGATCTTTCGTTTAACAGTCTTTCTGGTACAATTCCAAGTTCACTTTTTTTACTACCAAATCTTGATGCTCTTCATTTGGATAGAAATAAACTTACTGGTTCAATCCCAGAATCGTTTGGGTTTTTTCATGGCAAAATACCATCTTTGTATTTGTCTCATAATCAACTTTCTGGCAAAATTCCTGAATCTTTAGGCAAATTGGATTTTGATGTTCTTGATTTCTCTCGCAACAAGCTTGAAGGCGATGCTTCATTTTTGTTGGGGCTAAACAAAAGTACCCAAATGATCGATCTTTCAAGAAATTTATTGGAGTTTAATTTGTCCAAAGTTGTTTTTCCGACTGGTCTGACAAACTTTGATATTAATCATAACAAGATTTATGGTGGCATTCCGGAGCAGATGACTCAGTTAAATCTTCAATTACTTAATGTAAGTTATAACAGTCTTTGTGGGCAGATTCCGGTGGGTGGTAAGTTGCAGAGTTTTGATTACGCGAATTATTTCCATAACCGGTGCTTGTGTGGTGCTCCTCTTCCAAGCTGCAAGTAGGCAGGGCATGAAAGCGGCCGGAGAAGCATTTCCGGTGTATGAATATGTTATTGTTCAAATAGTTAGCATATTTAATTGCTTTATAAAGGTAATCAAGCTTGCTTTTTTTTTTTTTTTTTTTTTGGAATTGAAGAATAATGTGTTATTATCCAAAAGATTATACACTCATCGTTAATATATATTTTAATATATAAATAATTATATTAATTATATTTAATTGAGTATATTTATGTCATGTTTGGATTGTTGTATATTTTTTTATTAATTAAATAAAGATGTTGATAAAAAAAAAAAAAAAAAAAAGGTTGCATTTTCTTGTTAATTAAGTTAGTGAGACGCTTAATAAATGAAATGTTTTCTTGTTAATTAATTTGTTCTTTTGATAAAACACCTTTCCATTTTGTGGATTAAGAAAGCAAAAGAAAAACTCAAAGGAATATACTCAATTTCAAAGTTACAAACTCTATACATGCTAATTTATAATTATAACCTGAACTACCAAAACAGTTAATTGAAGTCTATTTTTTAATTGAGTTATAAACACTGTTGTTAAACCCGATTTGACCCGATAGGTTCAACCAAAAAATTGAAAATCGATCTCTAGATGAGACCAGTCATCATTAAAATTCAGGGCAATCATGATTCAGTGTAAACTCCCGAAACCCATCTAGTGACTTGGATGACTTGAATTGAGTTATCCGGACAAAACGAATCAATAAACTTAATTTTTTTTCCTATGTTTGGCCCAAAACGACACTATTGTGTGTTAAAAAAGGTGCCATTTTGAAGACCTAATATGAGTGCCACCCTTTTGTGCCTAATAGCATCTGATGTCACAACAACTAAGTTATTTTTATATTTTAATAATGCCACGTCTTATGATTTTTTCTCCTTCCCCACACGCGCTCACCCTCTTCTCTCTCTTTCTTTCTCAAATGATTATCTCTAACCACGATAATCGTGACCTCCTCAACCAAGTCACCATCTCCATTATCAACAAAATTTTCACTTACTTTTTCTTTAAAATGAATTCTCTTTTATCAATAAAAATATCTTAAAAATCAGTTCCATTTCCTCTATTTAACTTTCTCAGTAACCAATCGTCCGATTACAATCTCATTCCCAGATGTCATCACCGTTGTTGACCTTCTCTATTATCTGCATCCTCCACTCTCACATCGCCATCACTAGTGGCACTCTCATGATGTTTCATATAAAGGAAATCTACACCTTTACTCACGGCCTCGATACAACGACCAAGCTCATGAGTTCCACTCCACATGACCAGTTGCTAATCCGGACCTCCGATTCCTTTTCTGGGTTATTACTTTTTGTAATTGGGTTTCTCATTTTCATGGTCTCTTTTGTAAAAGATTGAGAATTTCAATCTTTCTTCGCCGAAGGCTTAAGAGCCTGGGTATGTTTCTGTGAAGGCTTGCAAAATCAACGATCAGCTTTCTTAAGTGCATTGTGATCTCTAATTGACGGTGGCTAGAGTCCGATTGATGCGGGCAAATAAAGGAACGGGCTTTATAATTTTTGAAGAAGCAAGATAGGATCTTCCGTACATATGAGTCACGGGGCCATGAGTACTTGTTTTAAAATTTATTCAGAGATTTAAAATAATGTTCGAGAAATCCAGCACGGCCCAATTTTGATTCCAAAATCATTCGTTTAAAATTCGAACGAAACCCCTAAAATTTTATGCGTATTTATTTTATTTTATTTTATTTGTAAACTGTTTTATTTTGTTATTTTAAGCTGAAATTTGTTAAGCCTATTAGGGTTTTATTTTTTTTTAGCCTATAAATAGGCGTGTTTTGTAAGAGACAGTTTTGCGAATACTAAAAACCTGACAGTTTTGCGAATACTAAAAACCTACTTTCTTCCAGTTTCATTTTTTCCTAGAAAATACGAAGTTGATTCCTATTTCCTAATATTTCTAAAATCAACATGTTATAGAAGGTTATTTTCCGATATTCGTACGCGAATCAACAGATTGTAATAGTATTTCGTCTTTCATTGATATTTCGTTACGTCACCAATTAACGGCAGTGGCGAAATAAACGGCAGTGGCGAAACAAATATGAGAGGGTAGAGTCAGTGATGGTGTAGGTGATCGTTGTGTCTGAAGAGCTATGGTAAGTACAATAATTGAGAGAGACTAGTAATTTACCCGGTTAGTTTGATTCCAACAATTCCTTAATTTTTGTACAATCTCTTCCATTAAATTCCATTCAAATTTTGCTAAATAGAGACATAGAGAAGGTGAAGAAATATGCGATTAGACACGCATTGAGGATTTCAGATTTATTGATGGACTCTGTTAATGGTGGGTTTCAAGAGTCATTTATCAATGAGAAATAAATTGAACTCAAAATTCGAACTTTAGCTGCTACTATTTCCAGATTCACGAGACAAACTGATTAATGGCTTGCTGCAACTCACGCCATTAACACTGTGATTAATGTTACATTTTTTTTTCTTTTTGTTTCCTCGCATATCCAACAACGAACTTATGGCTCCCATGAAAATGTCGATGTTTGGATTTTTAAATTATTTTTTAAAATTATATTTTATTGAGAAATAATAGTATTTCAAGAATATTTAATGATTATAAAATAAAAATATTTTGAATTTATATTATATTATTTTAAAGAAATATTTATTTAAAAGCAAGAAGTAAATATTTTTTTTCTATTTTATGTTTAAGTATTATAGCTATTGGGTTAATTTTATTATAATGGTAACATTTAATTTTGAAATATTTTTTTAAATTAATTGTTTTGAATTGTTTTTTTATTAATAATTAATTATTTAATTTACTAGTTAGTCTAAAAATATTAATTAAATTATTGTATATAAATAAATATTCAAATACTATATGATATTTATAATTTATAATTTATTGTTCATTATTTATTTATTAAGTTTGGAGAAGAATCTAGAATAAATTAGATTTTTTCAAAATTTAAAATTTAAAATATTATTTTAGTTTTTCTTATCTTATCTCATCTTTTATATATATATATATATATATATATATATATATATATATAAAGAAATAGAGAGAAGGACCATGCTGAAAACTAGCCAACCAGTCGTCGGAGAAGCACACTCGCTGACTAGGAGGCATGTTTGGCTGTCGGCGAGTTCGGGAGTAGTGTCAGCGACCGAAACAGCTCACCGATGGCGGCAAACATGCCGAAAAAAACTCACTGGCATCGAAATTGATTTTGGCCGATTCCGGCGAATTTCGACGATTCTTTTTCCGTTGGATTCCTTGTGATGCAAGCTTTCCTGGAGCACCAATTTTGCCCCTATTAGAGACAAAAGCTGGGACCGAAAAATGGGATGTGCGTAGATTTTTAGACAACCGTGAGTTTATGTGTTTTAATTTATCCTAAAATTCGTTATTAATTATTTGAAAATTATTTAAAAATAAATTATAATAAATATTGATTATTTATTTTGATACTGGAAAAATTTAGGTTGCGAATAATTAATATCTATTTTTTATTAGAATGTAAAAATTTAGATAAATTAAGTTATTAAATTATAATTATTATAAAATTTATTTGTATGAAATTTGTGAAATTTGGGTGATGAAAATTTATTATTTGTGGAGTAAATTAATTAAGGTAATAATTAAAATTAGGTAAATCAATTAATTTAATTTAGGTTTAATTGTTAGAGTTGAATAATTATATTATCGGATAAATAGACTGGTGATGAGTATATTTTAAGGAAATTAATTATTAAAATTTTAATTAATTATATTATTGAAGAAAAGTATTTTGAATTTGATTAATAATTTTACTTCATTTTGGGATTTCAAGTAATTAGGAAAATATTAATTAGAATTAAAATAAATTATTGGAGTTTGGCAAAATTTAATTGGAATATTTCGAAAATTATTTTGGGGTATATTAAATCAAAAGATAATTATGAAAATTGATTATTTTATGGATTAAATTGTTGAATGATATTAATATTGAATAAATATTTTTGAGACTTGTATACAATTAGATGGATTAATTAGATTATTTCGAAATTATTATTATTATTTATAAAGTTTCATGGATTAAATAGTTGGAATTAATTTGGAGGTTAATATTGATTATTATTTTGCAAAATAATTGGAGAAAATGTGGTAAAATATTTTTATATTATTATAAATAATTGATTAATTATATATATCAAATAATTGAGGCATGCAAGGTTTATTATAAATAATTATTATTGAGTTAGAGATTCATGAGGAGTCAATTGATTTAATAGCGTTGGATGTGAAATTGTGAGATATTTAGTATAAGTGTTTTTATTTCTGTTTCAAGGAGGTTATGTCATATTTTAGGAGAGGTTTCTGCCGAAATTTCGATAAATTCTTAAAATTCATTTTTTATATTTCTGAGTCGATATTTGAATATTATTTTAATAATTCTCGTATTCTATTATGAATATTCCAGATGTATTCTTTGTTGTCGGCCAGGAGGCGCTCCAAGAGAGTCAGCCAGTTAGACGGTCATCAAGTTTTGTGAGTGATACTTTCTAATATATTTTCCTGCTTTCCATATATGTGCATTCAATTGTGTGATTATATATTTATATATATAAATATGCCTTACTAGTATAAATTAATTAGGGACATATGCGTGTTTATATTGGATTATTAATTATGTTGCATAATTATACGTGTGGTTGCTAGATAAGATTATAATGATATATGACCACATAGAGTATTGGATATGAGTATGAATACATATACAATTATGATTGATGAGCTATAACTGGTGTATGACGGCTTGCTCATCGCTCGACACTGCTGCTGTCACGACCCGGTTTCTCGAGCTGCGACGGTCCTAGGGCACGGGAGATGCCAATGACAACCGGCACCCGTAGAACCCAGTACCATCACACAATCTATCAACCTTAATATATTATTTATTTATTAGTCAATTACCATCCATTAAGCAATTCTGTTATTCATTCTGTTAGCATGTCCATTATTCTATCACCATAATGCAATTAGCTGTCACAAGTATATATCATATATCATGCATCATATATATAATCAATTTAGACCATCAGTATCTGATATAAACAGTGTTCATCTCCTAGCTACCCAATACATACCCATGGAGCAGCTAAATCATGAACACCAAAAATAATAATAATATAGTAATCCAAAATAAATATATACACCAGAAATCCGAA
The DNA here is from genome assembly GCA_948193065.1 of Aleurites moluccanus. Classification (NCBI taxonomy): domain Eukaryota; kingdom Viridiplantae; phylum Streptophyta; class Magnoliopsida; order Malpighiales; family Euphorbiaceae; genus Aleurites; species Aleurites moluccanus. The sequence continues at coordinate 1,057 of CANXYC010284990.1, read as the reverse complement.
GCAGGAAATCCACAGAGAACAGAAGACTGGATCCTGCTATCTACTCCTCTCCTGAAAGGGGTAACAAACAAAAAGGTGAGTATAGATGATACTCAGTGAATTTACATGCATCCTAATAAATAACAGGCACAAAAGGCAATGGTATAGGTTAAATGAAATACAGTAGACAATAAGAATATCAAAGTACAGTAAGGCTCAATAACAACAATTATGTTTAGTTATATATATATATATATATATATATATGTATGTATGGAAAGGCAAATAATGAGATGGACTGTATGAAAAGAAATCATACAGTCTCCAAACAATCGATATCACTGGACCATATAGGTCACCAGTATCATATCAATCAATATCACTAGACCACGTAGGTCACCAGTATCAAATAAGCATAAGGCTGATTAGGCCCTATGGCTAGGACCATAACCCCTCCTAGCTAAGGTACAAATATACAATGTGCACAAGGTCGACAGTATTTCCCCACTCCCCTGTCGAATCGGAAGTTCTGCCAAACCATAATAGGGTCAATAGCAAGGGATACCATAAGCAACAATGGCATCCGAATATCAATCAATCAATAATAATCGGCTCGGTATCAATAAGTCAATATTCAATAAATTCAATTATAATGTCAAGGGCAATATACAATTAGTAAAAATCAAGTATGATAATAAGAAAAGGCAAGAAACAACAAGGGTTTGGTGGCCGAAATTGGCATACCATTATCGCTAACGACAATGGTATTCAATTGGTAGGCCTATGGCATGCAAACCAATAAGCCATTGACAAATAAACTAGGCAAATTATCAAACACAAGGTGGCATATAATGACAAGCCAATAGGTTAGGGTTCGGAGCAAAATTGACTTGCCCATTCAAACCAATAACAAGGTACATTGTTCAACAACACAAGGGTATCAAAAGTAAGATTAAACAACGCTAAATTAGAGTCAAATTGACAAGGAAAAACAAGTAAGAACCAAACAAAAACATAGGCAAATTAGGTCAAGTAGGGTTCGACCACTTAGGGATTTTTGCCAAAGGATTCCATTCAA
>CANXYC010284967.1:0-15836 GCA_948193065.1 Aleurites moluccanus | reverse complement strand
TCAGCATTTTCATAATTAATTGGGTTATATTTGATTGTTGCATATCATTTAGGTTGTCATTTGGGTTCTACGCGGTACTGGTCGCTTATGCATCACCCGTACCCTAGGACCGTCACGACTTCCGAGATAGGTCGTGACATAAAGAGATCAGAAACCTTAATAAAGACGTTGCTAATCAATTTCTAGAAATTGGTCCTCCTTATTTCTGTAAGGCCTTTATAAGCACTTTTCCCAAAATCAGATATGATAGATAAGAATGTTAGTGAAACTTTTAATGGCTTTATAGTATCTTCTAAAGGTAAACCCTTAATTGACATGTTAAAAGATATTAGGACTACATTAATGGAGAGGATGCATCATAAGATCCAAGACATTATGAAGTGTAATGACACTATTTGTCCTAGAATTAGGAAAAGCTAGAAGAAAATAAATATTGTATCAGATATTGTTATGTGAAACCTGCTGTAAATGATGAGTTCCAAGTGTCAGTTGATGAAGAAAGATTTGTAATAGACTTAGTTAACATGACATGTAGCTATAGGTATTGGGAGTTAAATGGGATTTGCTATTACCATGTCTGTGCCAGTATCAATTATTTAAAAAAGGACCTTGCAGATTATGTAGATGATTGCTATTCAATAGTCAGTTACTTAAAAAGTTATGAGAAAGGACTAAAGCCATTGAATGGGCAAAATATGTGGCCTAAAGTTGAAGGAAACCCCATTTTACCTCTATATGTGAAAGTAATGCCTCGTAGGCCTAAAAAAGAGAGGAATAGAGCTAAGGATGAACAACCCAGTGATCCATCCAGACTACCAAGAATTGGGGTTCAAATAAAATGTCAACTATGTGGTGGATTTGGACATAACAAAAGAACATATGACTTGAAAAATACTCCAACAACACATCTTCCTCCAAAACCTCCTGATAAGCATTACTTGTTTTTATTTTGGTTTTATTCAATTGCAAATATAAATTATGCTTTAATTTCTTATTATTTGTCAGGGTAAGAGAGGCAGACTAAGAAAGGAACATACCACTTCAACAAGGGAACATTATGCTCCAAGGAGGAACCCTAAAAGAGTAAGAGTCCAACAAGTACAAGTTAATGATGAACAAGTGACAGAAACAACCAACAAAGAAAGGAGGAATGTTAGACAAGGATATGGTATAAGAGTATTTGAAGAAACTGGAAATATTTATTATAGGGCAAGTTTACATTTTCTTTATTCAATATAAGTTAAATGTGTGGTTAAAAAGTTAGATAAAGTTGTCTTTTTATGTTGTTTAAATGCTTGACCAAAGAAATGTTCAAATGTTAAGTGGTCATGAAAATAGAAATCTATCCAATACAGTGACAACTGTTGTTCACTATTTAAGAAGGGATATGTTAACTTATGTACCAGCAAGTGGGAATCCAGGCACTTCTGTACTAGTAAGTGGAAATCCAGCAACTCCAATGGTCCTACAAGCTCCTTCTATCTGTGAAATTCCAATACAAAGTGCCCTAAGTAATGGAGTCAATGCAAGACAAAATATGGCTACTAACTTCATACAAACAAAAAGAACACAAACAACTGCTGCCACTAAGCAACCAACAAATTGAGTCAACAAAGCTAATGCTAATACAATATAGATAGTTGCCACCATTAAGCAATCAAGTAGGATGAATACCATGTCTATAGCCAGCAAAAACATGGCTCTTCATATGTCCCAACCTATTTTTGTTCTAACACAGGCTATCAATAACACTCAAGAGTCCATTACACAACCAAAACCAAAGTAGAAGCTTTTGTGTTGTGTATCAGCTGCTTTGTTTTGTGTATTAATGTATGTAGCTGATGAACATGTATTATATTTTATCCAGTTGTATATGTATTAGCTGGTTAGAAACTATGGTATTTAGTAGCTTTTATAATTGGTGTTTTGTTTGTAATAGCTTCATGAGCTACTTGAATCAAACATGAATATCATTCTTAAGTTAAAGATCAAAAACTTAGTTTTGTGATAAATATAAGTTTTTTTGTCTTTGGAGCATTTGGATATACATATGATATAATTGAACTTCACTTAACATTCATTTTTTTTTCATACATTAATTTTACTCCAGATAATACTTGCACCATGCAAAGTAACTATTAAATTGTTTCATAATAGCCATTAGCCATAACAAGAGGAATTACAAACAAACTACTGCTATTTCATTACACCAATAAGCCATTACAAATTCATAGCCATTTGACAAACAAAACTAACTTTGTTAGAATTTCTTACAAATTTAACACAAAAGTCCAATTTGGCTATTCAATCTTTAACGTAAATTTCATCTAATACAATAATGAAGACAACATCAGCACATCATTCATGTACCATCTTCATTTTGGAACCCTTGACATTCATACTACTCATGTAATGATAAAAACCATAAGCAACAATTAACATAACAAATGCTAATATCAACTTCATAAACTTTATGCTTTTTTTTTTCATAGAACAAGTAACCCTTCTTCTTCCCATCCATCCTTTTTATCTTCCTTCATAGCTTCTCATTCTCTACCTTCAGTTTATAAAGTTCGTCTTTAGCAATGCCAACTTTCTTGCTCAGTAGCTTCTCATTCTCCCGTAGTTGCTGAACTTCTTCAGCCACTTCTTATCTTGAAAAGAGGTAAACATTAGCTTCTTATAATACAGATTGATCCAAGGATCATACCATTTAAAAACATCACAATCATCATACTATATTACACAATCAACCAAAAAAATTAGAATTTTTTCTATTTTCGCCCGTAGAACCCTAATCCATCAAAAATAGAATACTTACCTCCCAAATTGTAAAATGGAAGAATCTCCTTCTAGGATTAAGTCAAGTCCAAGATGTATTGAAATTCGCAGGTAGATCGTGATCGTATTCAATAATACCAACTGATTCAACATGACTTACAATTTTGGCATTTGACATTTCATTTCTGGAATTTGATAGTGCTTCCATCTTGTACCAATATGTGTCCTCACTGTCACTCTACACACTCAATATTGAATGCTAGGAGAAGAAGCAATCAATGATTTTAGTTTGCTTGAGAGGAAGAGAGGAAGATAAGCATCCTAACTAAACGATTTTAGGGTTCTAAACCATTCTAACTAAACAGATTCCTTAATTCTTATTTTTTTTTATTTTGCTTAATTTTTTTTTAATTTTTCACATAGTATATGACGTGTAAGGCGAAATAAAAAAAGTTAGTCCACGTCAGCACTGGCTATAGTTCTCTTCCCATTTTCCGAATTCATGCACAATTTGGTAAAATTTCAAACTTTATTATTCAATTTGTCATATCAATAGATGTTCTTCTGGTTATATATATATTTATAAATTTACTGTGTAATATGGAATAAAAAAGTGTGTATTAAGAAGTGGTCAAAAGCGATAGTAAATTAAACATAATAGAAATTGATAGTAACTAAGAAAGATTATTGAAATGACTACATTCTATAGAAATAATTTGAATAGATAGTGAACAATTATTTTAGTGAATCATGAAAACCCTTAAGAATGATATTAAAAATAAGTCAGTTATAATAAGTAATGAGTAATAGTGTAAACAAAGAATTCTGTTAGTATTTGAGCATTTTTATTATATGAACACGAATAATGAATAGGTGAAGTGATTAGAAATTTTGAAAAGATTAATTGTAATATATTATAGTATGACTTAAGTTAATGTGATGATTACAAATGACATATATTTTAGAGTTATAAAGGCAAAAGATAGCAAGAAATTAAGGATTTGATAGTGATTCAATACAATAAGAAATTAATGAATAATGAGAGTTTCTATTTTAATGCTAATAAGGAATTATTAAGATTTAGCTATAAGTCAATAAATATTGAGATATAGTGTATTGAGTATTTAGAGAATATGACCATAGAAAAATAAATTTATGGCCGAAACGATAATGTACAGAAATAATGCAACGATATCAATAAAAGATTGAAGTTATTAAGGTATAGTATATTAAATGCTTAAGTATTAAATTACTGAATATTGATGGACTATGGATCCTGTATTGGTAAGAAATGATGCGGAAAAATATATAATAGTGCAAGTGAATGTTAATGAGTGAAATAGAGAACTAAATGCAAAAGTTATTTAGAGATTCTTTGAGGTACACATACCGATAATTATATTATTGAATAATAAAATTCGAGAACGAATTTTATTGAAAGGTGTAGAGTGTAATACCCCAGCCTGTAGTATACTAGACAATAAGGAAATAGTGAATCATAGTAATATAATGATGTTAATTAAAGAATAAATAGGCTACAAATAGCTATTGAGGAATACAAATGGAATTCAAGAATAATTATTACAGAAGATTTTTAAAGGTGATAATTAAATAATTTTTAAATCTTTTTAAAAAGTTTTACAGAAATTAATTGAGGATATTTATAATTAAAATTTTATTTATAATTAAGATTCTAAAATATTGAGAAAAAATAATTTGAGATTCAATATGAAGTTAGAGAGACAAATGGATAGTAAAAAGATGGAAATGATAAGAAAATCTGATTTTTAGAGAAATTTGTCGGTATACGATTTTTAATTAATTTTCGACAGTAATTTATGTAAATTTTTTTATATGATCTAATTTAGATGGATTATGGATAATTAAAAATAAATTGAAAAATATATGATAATTAAGGTGAGTGAAAATAGATACAGAATAAGAGAGGAATTAAGAGACGTAATTAGTCGGTTTTCGAAGTTTTACCGAAACGGGGTTTGGTATGAAAATTCTATGGCTATAGAAGTTGAAATATTAAGTAAAATTGAGGTATTAAAGGTTATATAAGGTTCCACAGGACTTGAATATAAATAATTTAGGACTCAAGTGAAAAGAATTAAAAAGAATTATGGTGACAATTATAATTAAAGAAAATTATGGGGTAAAAGTGCAATTATCAAAAGTTGTGGGACCCACTAATAAAATAATAATTTTTGAATAAAAAATTCTGAAAAATTCCCATATTTGTCCAGCCATGGTGTGGATGAAGTGCTTTTTTTTTTTCTTTTATTTATTATTTGGAAGACTTTTGTCAACATTCCATAGAATTTGGACAAATGGCCAAATCTAGAATTTTCCATTTTCTTATAGTCTTTGAGTATATAAAAGGTAAAGAGGTCTATTTGTTTTTTTTACTTCTTCATGGCCGAACCATTTAGCCAAATATATCAAAGAGAAATACTTTTCAATTCTTTATAGAAACCAACCAAAGTTAGCTAGGAAAATTGATGGAAATAAGATAAGCAATGGATGAAGGAAGTGAAAAAAAAATGATATTTAAGCTATTGGTGGAGGAAAAGAGGATGGAATTCACTTGTTCGACTTAAGGTATGATTCTTAAACTAGTTTTTAATTTAATTTAAGAGTTCTATGATTTGATTTGGTAAATAATTGAGCTAATTGAGCTAAAAGTGTAAAGAATGAACTAGGCTTTAAAGGGGATTCTGAATATGTGTTAAGGCAGTAGCTTATAGTTCAAATTCCAAATTTTTAATGTATGAATTTGAGGTTAGTAAAAACATAAAACTTATAGATAAATATGTTAATTTGATGTTTGCAAAAGTAATTGATGAAATTCAAAGTGAGGAGAGTAATTGAATAAAAATCGTGACTGGCCAAAATTAGGTTTTCTAAAATTTTGCTATTGTGTTTTTATTATAGAGAACAATAGAAATAGAATTAAGAGAATTTTTCAATATAAAAAGTGTTCACTTATGTCTTATATATATGAGTGTAAAAGGGTTTTTCATTTGGATTTGTGGTTTATGAGATATTGGGTCATAAGTGCTACTTGCTAGAATTGACTGATAAACATAACATATATTACTAATTTCTATTGATTTAAGGGCCTTAGATTCTGAATTAGGGAAAGTGTAAAACATAAAAAATAATTATTTATATGTTAAATAAATGACGGTAAATTTTTTTTATAATTAGATGAGCACGAAATTAATTATGAGCTTAGAAACAGAGTCTATTCGGATAAAAATTTCATGACAATAATCTATTTTAAAAATTCACTATTAATTGTAAAGTAATCAAAGTAGCCTAAAATTTGGATATATTATAATATTATATGTATATTTTCAATAGGAAAAAAAATTACAGTAATTGGTTAAGTATAGATTGAGATATAGATAAAAAAGTACAGACTGCCAGAATAGGATTACAGGGCAGAATACAAGGCAACATGGCTAATTGTAAGGTTAAGTTTAAATTGACACCATAAATTGTATAGTAATGAGAATAATGTGAATTTTGGATATGTTGGAGTTTTATATATTTAGTTTAAGTAGAAATAATAATTGAAACATTTGGATAAATGTAGAGAGAGATATGAGTAATAAAACATAGGCTGCCAATAAAGGTTCTATATAGGCAAAACCTAGAACTTGGAAATTTAAGAAATTTTCTTTAATATAAATATAAGTAATGTAATTTTATATTAAATAGTATCTAAATTGATATTTATTGAATCTGTAGAGTCAAGAATACATATAGGATTAATGGGAACCAAAAAGTGCAAAGGAATAAAACTAAGAAAGAGGAATGGAAATGTAAAGACAAAATTCATAGGTGAATTATATGCACATCATGATGCAATTAATATATCTTGATTCATTGCATTTGAATGACCATTCTTCATTGAGCACCGAACATATTTTTGTATAACTGTAAAAAGACCAAGCCTAAATTTGATGAAGTGATATTGACTTGATATTGATATAGAAATGGATACTTGAACAATTCCAGTAAACATATGATTATTATTGAGATTTACTGATTACTGAATATTATTGCACTTTATTATTGGTTAATTGGCTCAATATTAATGTTTGTATAGCAGAGTTACTATACCGATGGGGTAGTAAGGGGAAAATCATCGGCATTGTGCACAGTGGCCTACTAGACAGGGCTAAATGTCTGGGACTCTAACTGGGAAGGAACTTGTCTCAGTTGTAAGATCTAGCCCGCCTTACGTAATACAAAGATATTTGATTACAGTTACAGACCCTTTATATATGTTATATGAACATGACTGGTTCCCTTTACATTTTATTGATACTGAATATTGTTGCTTGTTAATTTGATTTTGCTCCATATTTGACACTTTATTATTCATATTGTTACTCAATCCTTTGCATGTAGCATGATGTATATGTAAGTTAGTGAGTATTTTTATACTCACTATATAGTGATTTATAATTTTTACAGTAATGAGATATAGAAAGCTGATTCCAAGTTAATTTCTTCTCTGACTTAAGACGTCAAGTACATCGAGGTAAAATTTTATTCTCTAAAGGTCATAAATGTCAACTCTTAGAGCTCTATAGTACTGTGTATAATTAGGTAATTAAGTACTATAATATTAATTGAACAGTAAAATAACTAATATTTAAGTGACATTAAAAATATAATGTGATTTGCTATTAAAACTTAGTAGTAAATTACTATAATGTGTAATACTTAATGATTTATAATGATAATGATAGTGAAGTTATAAAGACAGTAATACTAAAATATTAAAATGAAATTTACATGTTATGAAAGAGATTTAGAAGTGTCATTTATGTCTGTTAAATTATGGAGTTGATGGTATAATAATGATGATATTGGGAGTACATTTTTATTGCAAGTTGTGAAATTGTAAATATAATTTGAGTATAAAGTTAAAATTATAAAGGAAACTCTATTAAATTTTCGATAATACTGACTATTGTTAAATAGATTTAGATTATTAATGAATGGTTTTGAATATAATTGATTGTTCTAAATAGTGTTAGTGGATTCTACGAATTTTCGGTGACCTTAAGTCTATCCGTGTCCTAAAATCGTCGCGGCTCAAAAATAGATCGTGACAGTGATTAGACAAATTTTTTTATTTTATTTTATAGTTTGACTTCCATTTTCTCTACTTATTAAAAGTACAAATTAAAACAAATAATTCATCCTTCAAACCTTATGGAGACCAACAAAAACTATATATAAAAAAATTGTATTACAATTTTTTGATATGTACAAACCCATATAATCAATATATGTAATTAATTACAGCCCAATAAACCTTAAATTTGATGGATTGAAAGTAACTTGAATTAAAAAAGAAAGAAAAAAAAATGCAATTGTGTCTGTGCTGGTAGAATTTAATGGTCATACTAATTATATATCTATATAAATAATATTAATGATATATTATATATTATTTTAAGATATGAGATAAATTAAAATAATCTAATAAAATTTAAGATTAAATAGATATGAATTATCTCATTGAATGTGAAAATTTATTTTTATACTTAGAGTTTTATTTTTTATTTATGATGGACAAATAAGAAATAAGAACAATTAATATAAATAAAATGTGACGTGAACAATTATTTTATTTTTTGATATCCTATCATCAGATAATAAAGAGAGACGACGTTCTTTATAGAAAATATTCACATCAATTTAAAAAATTAAATTAAAACCCTGAAAAATCACAATTTTTAAATGAAGATTTATGTACATTTTCACATCTAAATTTTTTTTTTTATAATTAAACATGAAAAATTAAAATTTTAATTTCATTATAAGTAAAGAATTATTTTCAACATATGATTCTTGAAATCTTGAATCTTATTGGGTTTCCATGGAAATTAAGCTTGTCCACTTGTTGTTGAATCTTACTTTTATATTTAATTAATACCTCTTATTAATTTTGATTAAAAATATTCATTACCTTTGAATTTAACTCTTAATTTAATGATATTTTTAAATTTAGATTCATAGCACAAAAATTATTAAATAATTATTTTAATGGTGATTTTTTTTTTCGGCTGACATTTCACCGAAAAACCTATGTGGCATATATTATTTATTTTTTAAATGATATTTACATTCTTCAAAAAGCCACATCACCATCATCACACCTCCTCTATTTTTTTCCCAGGTGCCTTTCCTTTGATTTCTTTTCTTCGTCGTCATCTTCTTTTCCCTAGATTTTCTTTTTTTTTTTACCTTCAAACCAAGCAATAACAAAAATTCAATCAACTGAGAAATTAAAGTAAAACTCATATTAATTCAATCAATTACAACAAAAATTTCAAACCTAACCTACAGACAAAAAAAAAAATCTTTAATTTATTAAATCAACACCCATCTCGTCAAATCCATCTCAAGGATGAACCTAATAACAAATCAGTCCAGTGTCAAGGATGAACCAGGTCACGAAAATCCATCTCCATCTATAATTTCTCTATAGTTACTCTTTGCACATATCTCCTCTATCCTCTTCGTTGACACAATCTCAATCTTTTCTTCTTTCATGTCATAGTTTTCACCAACGTCGACTCCGCCGCCTCCAACCACCACCACAACCTGAACCACCTCCCAATATGAACTTTTCTCCTTATCTATCTGCTCCTCTTCCTCCTCTTCTCTCCTTATCTTCCCTTCCCCCCTCCCCATCTGCCTCCAGATTTATTTTGTCTTTTGATCTGCACATGGGTTCTTAGATTACCCTCAACCCAAATAGGTTCTCCAGATCAAGCTTGACAATCCAGCTTGTGGTGGACGGAGATGGTGAGGTTCGATCTCACGATTCCAACACGAGCTGGTTCAAGCCCTTCGATGGCGGCTTGCGAGTGCGGTGGCGTTGAGTTGTGCAGTGGTACGCGAACGGTGGTTTGGCCGCTGTTGCTATTGTTCGAAGCTCTAAACCGATCAGAGTATTCACAACTAATCTAAATAGACATGCACTTCAAGGTCGCACAAACAAGCTCAACAAAGATTCCTCCATGGCTCAGTCTCAAGTTTTTATCTTTTTCTGGATTTTCTTTTTACACTTTATTTTTGTGATTATGAAACTCTGGTTAATATGTGCTGCTTAGAATTTTTAATACAATTAATTCTCTGTAATTTTGTTATTTTGAATTGGGCATTAGTTGTTAATTAATGCACAACCATGGGTCTTGATGGGGATATAGCGGTGGTGGCAGCAGCTGGAAAGGAGCGAGTGTCGGTGGTGGTGGTTGATATGATGGAAGAAGAAGATAAAAGAACAAAAACGAAAAGGAGAAGGCAGTGAGCGCGTGGGAGAAGCTTTTTGGAGCTAAAACGATTCCGACGTGACTCTTTCAAACTCGCAAAGTAACGTTTAAAAATAATTAATTTAAGCCACGTCAGATTTTCAGCTGTGAAGATGCCAGAAACGGAGCTGAGATTTTTAATGCGATAAAATAATTATTTAAAAATTTTTGCGTGATAAATTAAAGTCTAAGGATATTATTGAATTATTATTAAAAGTATCATACTTGTAAATTTGAAAAGCCCAAGAACTTCTTGCATATACTCCCATGGAAGAAATTGATTTAGATCTGCGAAACCCCGTTGTTTTGGATAGTGTGTCACACAAGCTTCCAACTTGCACTGGATTTGGACTTCCTGTTCATTTTAAATAGCAAGTGGTAAGTGAATTAGCATTTTGCATTGGTGCCAATCTTTTTTTTTTTCCTTTCCCAATTTAATTGGGTGATTGTTAGTCTTTAAACATCATAGGCCACAATCTCATTATTTCCTTGATATATACAAGTGCAACGCACTATCACAAGCTCTTAAACTTCATTTTCTATATTTTGTTTAGTATTATAAAAATACAGGCCAATATCTTTATTTGCATGTTCTAAAAAACTGTTTACTAATAAACAATTTATTAATGAACATTCCCTCAAGCAGCTGAATAGAACAAAGTTTAGAGTTATGTGCTAATAAAAAAAGGTTAACATAATCATGATTCATAACACTTAATAAGATTTTTCTTATCAATGTATAAAAAATTGGGAACCGAGTTTGTTAGTCATTTCAGCAAAACTATTAATTATCTCAAACAAAGAGCCTACCTGCGGGATAAATCTTAATTCCTCTAGAATGAAGGGCTATACTCATCTTCCATTAGAAATTTAGAATAGAGACCCTTACCCTTTTGTTCCCTAAGGATTAAGAACCCCACGTTCTACCAACCATATTTTCTTTTTCAATGTCCTCACCATCGTATAATCTATGTAATCTTGTCTATTACCTCCTCCTACTAAGATTATTATGAGAAAAAGAGAACTAGTTTAAGGATCTTACACGTGGCAGCTAGACCCGAATGACAAAATGGGCCGACTTATCATTATTTTGTCTTTGAGAAACTTAATTTTTAAATTTTTTTTTCCGTTTAATTTAGCTGATAGCTGTTAATTACTGTTAATAGTGATTGATAATTGATAATTATTATATGTTATCTAATAACTGATTGTAACAAGTATTTGATAAAAATTATTATTAGTTGTTAGTTTTTATTATATTTAATAACAGGATAAATATTAATATTTTTATTTTTATTTAAATATTATTTTTAAAAAGATAATTTTATTTTTTTATTTAAATAAATAAGAAGTTTTATAAAAAAAAACTTCAAATTAAAATTTTTATAAACAATAATTATTTGACTACTTAACCGCTATCAATAACAAAACGAGTTTAATACTGTTTTTAGAGGTTAAAAACCTAATAGCCGCATAAAAAAAAAAAACTTTGCCAAACTCACTCTTTGTTACATGTAACCACAAAGACATTCAGACAGATAATGACTGAGAATTTGGATAGCGTGTTGTAATCTGGCCTAAACAAAGGCAGTTCTCATAAGGTTCAATAACTAGAAGATTCTGAATCAGATGTTGATTTATGGGAAGATATTTCTTCTTCATTCAACATTATTTATTCCATCTATTTTTGCCAACATTGGTCAAAGATTACACACTCAAGAGTTATTGGCATTTAACCTTTGTTAAGCACTCCACCTAAGTACGAATTGCAGGGTGTGAGGTAAGGTCCACTTAACAGAAAGTGGGGAGTCCTGAGTATTCTCATATAGGTGGAAGATAAGAGTTCAATACTTGAGATTAATTGGCCTAGCATGTGGATATGGGACAACGTGAAAGGGACATTTAACTAGGGTCAACTTATCATTAGAGTCAATAAGGAAGAAGTAATTTTTAATGTGTTTAAAACTATGAAATATCTTAATACAAATGAATATGAATTGTTTGCAATTAATTGCATTAATGATGAGATTTTGAAGGAAGAGAATGCATTCAAGTTAGAAGATCTAATAGATAATTGCATTCTTAATTCTTCTGATAAAGATGTGCAGTTCATGGATGAAGAGCATAAGGCCATTATCACTAATCAAGAAGAATACAAACCAAGGAAAGGATGTTCTGCCTAATTTTCCCCTGTTTTGGGTCAGATGTACAAAATTCAGTGATGGCCCAAATTTATCAATCCTAGACTAAAAACAAGGTATAAAATAAGATGAGTCGAAATTTGTTTATGCTGTGGCCCAAATCAAACCCAACTTTCTGGATTAGGAAATTTTGCCAAATTTCCCCACTGTTTATCATTTATATCGCGCCAAAATGCCTACAAACTATAACAGTAATGTGACAACACAAACACAAACTCCCACGCAAAGAGAGGGAGAGAAAGTAGATAAAGTATAAGCATTTCAATTTTAAGTAATTTTTAGCAGCAAATCAGATTGTCTCTGATGCCGAAACTTTGACAAAAATGTAAGTAATTACTCGGAGCAAGACATACTGGCTGAAAATTTCAATTTCAACAACTGCAGAACTACTCAAGGTAATCATTCAATGAATTGAATAAAGCCAAGAAAATAATGTGAGAAAAAATTTTCCATTACTGCCAAAATGGTATATTAGTATGTGCTCAAATTATGCAAGCTCTCAAGAACCTGTTGTTAGCTATTGCCTCAAATGCGACTGGAATCCCTTCCAAAGATGAAATGCCTTGTCCAGTCTGATATCACCAATGCCCTTGTGAGCCAGCTCATTAGATTGCTGAATGAGGGTAAAAAATAAAACAAAGAAACATAAATTAAATTGAGCTTAAGAGTTTGGAGCAGTTTATGAGGATTTGCAAATAAGATTTTTTTTTTTTCTTTTTTTATGATGTAAATAAGGAGTTATTGATTACCTAGCATATACAAAATACCATAGCCACTGACTGCTGTGTCCAATGGAAACTCAATCACCAAGAAGTTGTGTTGCTTCCCAATGGAGCAAATTGCCCAATATGTCTGTTCCTGGAACAAGGTTCACCACAAAGCAAATGAGCATAAGCACAACATTTATAACTCATAAAAAGTCTCCAAGTAGCAATTAATCACAGATTCAGTGAGTGCAGAGCATTATGACCCTTCCAATCTGTCATATAAAAGGCATGATCTGAAGGAAAATAACAGCCAAATATTTGCAACATAAACTATATGCACGGGCCTCTGGAAAAAAAATAAACCAATACTCATCCACAAGCTTGCATATGAGATTGAGACAAACCTCGATGACTACCTTCTCTTCTGAACCTGATAGGGCCTCCTAGATTTTTCTCAGCCACTTCTATGCGGTTGAAGCAATTGGCAAGGTAGGCACCTTGTGGAGATACAACTTGAAAATTGTCCATAAAGAAAAGTATAAAAAGATAACAAGTAGACTATGCCAAAACAAAATCAACACAACACCTGTGCTGTTGCGGGAAGATTCTTCATATGAGAATCCACTTCAGAAAGAGCTGTTTTAAGCTCCTCAACATTTAGTTCAATAGATTCTTTTGCAACATCCCCTTTGGCTTCCTTGAGCAGATCAACTATATTGTGCATTTTCTTGTTCTTTAGATAATGTTCCACTTGGGGATATCTTTCACAGATTTCGTCAATGACTTCTTGAAATTCTTTAACTGTGAGTGTTCCAGAATTGTCCTCGTCTGCCTTCTTGAATTTCACTGAGATATCTTCCTACAAGCGTGGAAATAAGAAAGAAATGGACCGGGTGATTACTTTCAGTTAGAATGTTAGTCTAGATTATAGAAAAGAAGAAAAGAATTTGGAGAGATTGAAGAAGTATTTGTATATTGATGTGTTTTTATATATCTTTTACATGAGCAGAAGTTCTCTATATATGAGACTTTACAAAGAAGGAAGTATCTACAAATAAGGAGACTTGGAAGGTAACACGCCCTTTGATTTTGTGATTGATAGGATTTCTAATTTGGTGGAGTTTCCTTCTTTGGTGGACCGTGATGATTGATGAGGAAAATATATTGGCCTTCCTTCTTAGTTGAGACTTGATTCGTGGGGATTTCATTCTGGTAACACTTTCTCATGAGGTAAACTAGAACAATGTTCAGTTTGAAGAATGGCAGGGTAAAAACAACAATAGAAGAACAAAAGGCAAAACAACAATGAGTACAAGTCCAATTAGAGGCGATATAATGCATAGAAAGTGCAACAGAAAACAAACAAGAACAGGTACCATGACTTTGCGCTGGTTAACTGTGGCACAATCATCGAGTGCATATATATCATTACATCCCTCAACTCGCAGCCATTCATCAGTTGCTAAAGCACGCTTAGTCTGTTCATAGGAACAAATATTGTGTTAAATGCATGTAATGGGATTGAAAAAAAGAAACTGTTGATTGTGCATAAAATCTTAAAAGGACTATTGGAAGATGCTCCAGAGACCAACAAAAAAAATCATGGGCCTATAAGTAACATACCTGACCAATTTGCTTCATAAAATCCCGTATGACTGGATGAGTTCCAATTCCAGTTGACCAGACAACCATTCCATATGGTACTATATGCACGCCTGTCAGTCTTTTTACAGGAACAAATATTGTGTTAAATGCATGCAATGGGATTGAAAAAAAAAAAAAAAGAAACTGTTGATTGTGCATAAAATCTTAAAGGACTACTGCAGGATATTGGAAACAAGAAAAAGTGATAAATCAATCATTTGAAGTTTTTGAAGAACTACTAGAAAAGTAAGTGATTTTGTGATTCTTTTGGTTCAATTATGTTCCTAAGATGTTCTTTGATGTTTATTGATGATTAAAATATGTTTAGGTTGGAAGAAAATCAAAAAGTTGGAAACCAAACCCTAATAGGAAAATGTATGAATCAAAGTGTATTTTTGATGGATCTTTTTGTTCAAATGATATTTATTTGATGTGTTTAACATGAATTAGTGGTTAAATGATGGAAACAAATTCATTACAATGAAGAACTAAGTTGGTCGAACAATATGATGAATAATAGTGGTTTAATGTTTGGTGTTTTATAGGTTTAAATGATGGAATGATGTATATTTGATGTGTATGTAATGAATTAATGGTTAATTGATGGAAAGAATTCCATTTGGAAGGAATCCTATTTTGTCCGAATGTAATGATGATGAATGATGGTTTAATGCTTTGATGTTTAATAGGTTTAAATGGTTAAATGTTATACATTTGATGCATATGTATGTTATTTGATGGATTGGTGTTGAAAAATAAATGAATGGAATGATTTCCATTTAGGTGGAACCATATTGAGTTTGTTAGTTTAATGTGTTAGGTTGAGGCAATTTGAAAGGTAAGGTTTGAATATGGTTTAATGGTATAAGTAATGGAAATGTATAGGTATAGATATGTAAAAGATGTTTGATTTAAGTACTTGGAAGCTAAACTTGAATATGGTGTATGTTTGATATGAAATGTGGAACCAAATGCATATGAGTTCTTAACTTGGTAAAATATTGATGAACATATGAAATGTGAGTTAAATATAATGATAGAATGTGTTTATTGCATAAAGGATTGATAAATGTGTAATTGATGCAAAGTGAGGTTATAGAGCATAATGTGTATATTTGATGTCTGTTTATGTGAATGACATACTTTGGAACGTC
>CANXYC010284777.1:0-14198 GCA_948193065.1 Aleurites moluccanus | reverse complement strand
GAAAGCGAAGCTACTAGGTGTCCTAAGCTAAAGGATCATTTCCGAAAAGCATGAAAAAGCACCAACATACCTCGGGGTTAGCAGGGAGGTCTGACATGTGAGGATGAACTTCGTCCGGAAGATGGAATCGCTGCGTCTCTCCACGAGCATTAATATAGAAGATGTCCTCGGGAAGCATATGATTGGGCCCTAAAGCGACCCGGTCAGAATCATTTCTTGTCTCAGGGGTAACGCTGGGATCGGCCCCAGAAGGGTCTCTGGATGCACTCACACTACGGACATGGCTTGGTCCGGTAGAAGAGGGACCAACAACACCAGACGCACGCTCAGATAGCCTGCACAGGTCACCGACAGGGCCCATCAAACGGGTGAGATAAAATGTTGCATAGTCACCCTTGGGTACTACATATAGATGGACGGGGGGCCCAGTGTAAGCCTCATCAGGAACTTGCATGTCCATATCCCATCTCATGTTAATCGAAGGGTGAACTGGAACCACCCACATGCCAGCAATATACACTCGGACCCTTTCCCCCAGGTAATATAACTTGTGATATGGTGAACGAAGCACCAAACGAGAGCAAGCCAATATGACACTTGGGTCGAGTTCCACAGGCATCAGCGGCATGCGATCAATATAAGGTTTCGTGACAACCTGCACAAAGATTTGTTATAAGCAGAACCATGGAATATGAGTGATAAAAAGCTAGTGAAATACCTAGAAAGCATCAAGGCTACGGAAGAAAGCCCGAATGGTCCCGAATTCACGTACACCGAGGCTAGACCAATGTTCTCTGTCCCACCGGATACCAGCAGGAAAAATGTCCAGCCTGGGGCTGCTCAAAGTGGGGGCAAGCATTGAAAAGTATTCATAGGCCCACACCTGTCTCAAGCATGATAAACAGAAAGACAGAAAGCAAAGAGTCAGAACAGGTGCAAGGAGTACCTCTCTAACCAAACTCAAAAGCAGAAGACGTGGAAAACTTACCTCCCATATGAAGTGAGTCCCTCCATAAGAATAAAAGGCTCCTCGAGAAAGGTCGCCCATCTCTCGATACATAGTGCTCAAAACAGCATCCGCCCAGTCATACTCGCCCAAGATGGTCATATCTGTCAAGCTCAGCAGGATGTTCAGGTTGACGGTATCACAGCGAGTGTGACCAAAGGTGCATCCAGCCAAGATCAGCATCATCAGTCTAGCAACTACCTCGGCATCATATATCATTCCGATGAATGGCTCCTTCTCTCTCAGCCGAGCCTGAAGCCAAGTGAGAGGAACTGATATGCGGTTCCGAGGAGGATCCTTGCCTATAAGATGAACCATGTCCTCAGGGGTAAAAGTGGCTCTCCAATCAAAACAGAGATCCAAGTGACGGGTTCCGAAGCGTAAGCCAGTGAGCATTGACAAGTCCAGCGGGGTGATTGTCAGCTCCCCACAAGGAAAGTGAAAGGTGTTGGTAGTATCCCACCATCGCTCAGCCAAAGTTTTGATCAAGGCCACATGGCTCTCAGGATTGGTTTTTACCTTTAAAAAGGACACAAAACCAGTGGGCTCTATCAAGGGTCTCGCCGGAGTCTCCTCAGATAAGGCACTAGCAAGGTAGGCTAAATTTGACCTAGCCCCCCTGTTCCTAAGCATGGTATTCTAAAAAGAAAGAATAATAAATAAAATGATGAAAAAAAAAGGGAGGTACCTCGATTCGGCCGTCCCAAGAAATGTACTGCTCGGGTTCTTGCAACAAATTCTCTGGGTCAGGATTCTCTCGCGGGGCCTCGTAGCTGTGGTGTCCCCGATTGCTACTTCCAGAAGCTGAAGCCATTCAGAGGGAAAGAGGAGAAGCTTTAGAGAGAAAATGAAAAAGTAAAAGGAGTGAAAAGAATGAGACACCTCACCCCTATTTATAGATTTTGAGAATCTCAGAAATGACCGTTATATCCCCAGCTTGGTCAAAAACAAGGAAACTTGTGCTTTTGGAGCAATTCAAGTCGGAATCAGACGCCGTCAATTTTGTTGGATTCGTAGGATTTTTCCCTACCCATAGAGCTATTATTCGCCCAGATCAGACCTCGGGAACATCTGTAAAATCAGAAAATGACAAAAATGAGAAAAATGCCAGAAAAATGAAAAGTCGACTGGAGCTTGACAGATCATACTTGTATACCTCCAGGCCCTGCAAGGCGCAATCGGAACGCCTCATTTTGCTCCAAAACAAACAGGAATGGCCCAGTTCACCTACATCGCGCCTGTCATTCAGAATAGACAGCCACGATGGGGGGCAGCTGTGAACACTCATTTTTACACCCCTCGGACTCGCATCGACCCGAACGACATTCCTCAGAACCAAACCCGCACCCAGACGGACCCGAAACGGCCTCGGAGCGCTGTCGGGCCACTGTTGCTGCCCTCAAGGTTTGGCAGTGCCACCAGAGGGGGGTGGCGGGTGGCAGCCGCCAGCCCTAGTAATGCCATAGGGCGGCGCCGCCCTCCCTCAGGGCCTGTGCCACCCTATGCCTGTGGTGGTGCCGCTCCCCCTCTCCGGCGGCAACGACGAGCTGCATCCTACTTTTTGCAGTTCCCACATCGAAAGTGGATAGGAATCGACCCTTGGAGCTCCTATTATAAGTAGAAGGCCTCCCCCCACCTTCCAAACAACAACAACGAAGAAAAAGCAGCCCGAAACAAGCAAAAGGCCAAGAAATCGTTTTCATCACTAGATTTCGCCTTTTTTCCTCTCCAAGTGATATTTTCTTCTTCTTTAGCTCTCTTTCGATTTAAAAGAGTTGCTAATGGGGGCGTACTGAGCCTCTCAGTTGAATTTTTGTTCGAAGCAAGGTCCCGACTCATCGCCTCGAGGCGCCACCCGATAAAAGGTGGAACTCCGCTCCGGAAGAGCACTCCGCCCGCCAGCATCCCTCGAAGCTAGGGCCAAGGTACGTTTTCTAACTCATCTTCTTTATTTTGATAGAGCATTAAAATAAAGAATCAAAACATGATAAATTGGGCATAAAGTCAACCCTCCTTCGCGAGAAGGAAGAACTGCATGGGTTTTGATTCCCATTCGACGGGATACGCAGACAAGTTGTATGAAAGCTTTAAATCCAAAAAATGACAAAACCATCTATTTTCTCTTAAATTATTTGTTTAAACTTTATTTGCTATATATTATTTGGGGAATGTATGATCAACCTAGAACCCATAAGGGCTAAAGTTGATATCCCTTATTTTTAAGGTATTTAAGATGTAATGATTCACTCTTATCGCTTTCTTTTAATTTGCTTTACTTATATTGTTCATCCATTTAACTATTTGTTCATGCATCCTATATGTTATTTCTTTAATTGTTCATGAAAACCATTTTAAATCAAGGTCAAAATTGAAAGCCAAGTTCAACCGAAAACCTAGTCCCCGAATCCTCTTTGGTTTCAAGGACTAGTGCATTTTTCTTTTGGGATAAAATTGGAGTCAAAATGGGTTTTTACCTTAAATTTTCCCAACAAAAATAACTTAAGGTGGCGACTTCAAAACAATCAAAATCATTTTCGAATAAAAGGCGCTAAGCTCGTCTCCTTCATGAGAAATCACCCCTATATGAGCGCTCTGATGCCCCAATGCCTCTCTTTTCCTTCGAGAAGAGGGCGGGCCCGGACGGAGCGGCGCTCGGGCGAGGCCTCACACACTATGAGCAATCTTTCCCCATAAGGCTGAAATGTAACCTACACATCACGATAAGTTAAAACAAGGAGAATGTCGATAAAATGACCAAAGAGCAAAACTAAGTACCTAAGTAGGCATTAGAGTGCCAAAGAAAGACCACAAGGTATGGAGGTTGCACCTCCCAATATCGACCTAGTTCTTCCGGCTCCATGGGCGACCCACAAGAAACAAATCAAGCCCCGGTGGCTTCAAAGCGGGGGAAATTGAGGGAAAATACTCATATGCCCAGGCTTGAACAGGTCAAAGTATCAAGTAGCAAAGCAAGCAAACGGGATGATCAAAAATAACATAATGAACAAAATAATAGAAAGAAAAGCTTACCTCCCAAATGAAATAAGTCCCCCCATTTGAATTGTAAGAACCACTAGAGAGGTCAATCATCTCCTGATATATAGTGCTAAAGATTGCTCCACCCCAATCATACTAGCCCACAATCGATAGATATTCCACTCTCTTCAAAAAGTTTAAGTCTACAGTATCACGTCGTGTGTGTCTGAAAGTGCAACCAATGATAAGCAATAGAGAGAGACGTGCCATCATGTCAACACTACCCTCAATGGTTGAGAAACTCTTACCAATCTTCAAATGGTCTAGAAACCAAGACCAAGGAATAGTGGTATGGATAGTCGGGGGAACATCACTCAGAAGTTCAAACAATGCATTTGAAATGTACTCACTTCTCCATTCAACACAAATATTTAGCGACCTAGTACCAAACCGAATCCCCGTCAACATGCTCAAATCTTGTGGGGTCATTGTGAGTTCACCACAAGGGAAATAGAAAGTATTAGTGGTATCCTACCACCTCTTAACAAGAGCTTTCATTAAATATCGCCATGACTGTCGGCACCCAGATCATAGTCTAAAAAGAAATAGAACCTAGTTAGCTCTAGTGCCTCCTTGAGATGCACATTCTCCACCATAGTCGTACGAATGAAGGACAAATTATGAACACCACCCATGTTTTTAAGATCAACATGTTATAGAAAGATAAGTATAATGCTAAACAAAATGGTAATCAAACAATCAGACTGGAAGGAGAATAGTCAGACAGACAGACAGGCATAACAAACTAACAAACAATTAGGTAAAAAGTGAAATAGACAGACTATCATAACAGACAAATAAATAGTCAGGCATAACAAACAAACAGACAGTCAGACAAATAGTCAGACATATAGACTAGTGTAATAGACAAACAGATAGTCAGACACACTGGCATAATAAATAAATAGAAATTCAGACAGATAATCAGACAAACAAACTGGCATAACAATCAAATAGATAGACTAGCATAACAGACAAACAGACAAGTGAACTGAGTAACAGAATAGGAAAACATACCTTCAGCTTCCTAGTCCAAGATAAATACTACTCTGACTCCTTCAGTAGCACCTCTGAGTCATTATTCCTCTAAGGCGGGACATACCTGCTGCTCTTACTGATAAAAGTGCTAAAAGAGGAAGCCATTTAAGACCTTAAGTGAAGAAATATTCTAAAGAGAGAGAAGGAAGGATGAAATGGAATGAAAAAATTAAAGGGGGAGCCCCTGTTTATAGATTTTGAGAAATTTCCAAAATGACCGTTACGTCTCGTGGATATTCGCAAACTCATCAAAGCGCGATATCTTGCATGTTTCACCTCGGATTGCAAAACCATCAACTCCATCATAACCGTGTGAATTTCCCCTAATTTTCAAGCTATTATATGTCTGAAGCTAACCCAAATTGCTTCTGTTATGCAGGAAATATCAAAAAATGAAAAAGAATGAAAAATCATAAAGCAATCCAAACGCAGCAAAACATACTCTTAAGGCAACAAATAACCTCAGACAACGCCCAAGTGTGTTCTCCAACTTCAAACAGATGAAAACATCTAGGTTTACTACCATCTGATTCACCGGTCGTAACCACCTAATCTAATGGGGCAACTGTGAACACAAGATTTCGCAGCCCCAAGCCTCAAATGAATTCACATAAGACCTAATTGGACTGCCGGCAGCTTGAAAAATGGACAAACAAATGAAAAATCGGACCCACGCACAAAGACCAGCCGAATCTTCAAGTGACTGTGTCATGACCTAGTTTCCCAGACCGCGACGGTCTTATGGCATGGAAAATGCCAATGGCGACCGGCACCCATAGAACCCAGTATCATTACACAATCTATCAACCTCAATATAAATATAATCATTTAATATAATTACCATTCATTATATTATATTGTTATTCATTCTATTATTATGTCAAACATTCTGCAATTGGCTATATTATTTACATATCACATCATAATCCATCATATAATTCAATATATAATTATCAATATATATTATATGTAATATTAATCTCCTAACTAACCCATACATACCCATGGAACAACTAAATAAGGAAACCTCAAATATAAATACAGAAATCCAGAATTTATACATAATAACTGCAGCAGAAGTCCACGGAAGGCAGATGTCAGGATTCCGCAACTTACTCCTTTCCTGAAATGGGATAAACAAACAAAAAGGTGAGTATAGATGATACTCAGTGAATTTACAAGCATCCCAATAAATAATAATAGGCACAAATAGGCAATGGTATAAGTTCAATGAAATATAGTAGACAGTAGGGATATCAAGATATAGTAAAGCTCAAAAAAATAACAAATATGCTCAGTTACATATAGAAAGGCAGATAATGCGATAAGAAATCATATAGTCACCAGACAAATCGATATCACTGGACCATGTAGGTCACCAGTATCATATAAATTAATATCACTGGACCATGTAGGTCACTAGTATCATATAAGTATAAGGTTTATCAGGCCCTATGGCCAGGACCATAACCCCTCCTAGCTAGGGTACAAATATACAATGTGCACAAGGTCGACAATATTTCCCCACTCCCCTGTCGAATCGGAAGTTCTGCCAAACCATATTAGGGTCAATAGCAAGAGATACCATAAGCAACAATGGTATCCGGATATCAATCAATCAATAATAATCGGCTCGGTATCAATTAATCAATATTCAATAAACTAAATTACAATATCATAGGCAATATACAATTAATAATATCAAGTATGATAATAAGAAAAGGCAAGAAACAAACAAGGGTTCAGTGACCGAAATTGGTGGGTCAATTGGCATACCATTGTCACTAACGACAATAGCATTCAATTGGTAGGCCTATGGCATGCAAACCAATAAGCCAATGACAAATAAACTAGGCAATTTATCAAATACTAAGTGACATAAAATGGCAAGCCAATAGGTTAGGGTTCAGAGCAAAATTGACTTGCCCATTCAAACCAATAACAAGGTACATTGTCCAACAACACAAAGGTATCAAGAACAAGATTAAACAATATTAAATTAGGGTCAAATTGGCAAGGAAAAATCAAGGAAAATCAAACAAACACATAGGCAAAGTTAGGCATCATGGTTCGGCCACTTTAGGGTTTTGCACAATTGGTGTCAAATAATCAATTCAAACATTTAGACATGGTAATTGATGCATTGTAAACTCACTAATTAATCCAATTAGCCAAAATGCACTTCAATTGAACCAATTGCACTAAAATCCCTAATTTTTGCAACTTTGAAAATCCAATTTCTATAATCTCTAATTTTACATCAAATTAACCATCAATTAGTTGTTCATTCATATCCAATTGATTATTCCTAATATCAATTTGAAATTCCTAACACTAATTTAACACATTCAATCTTACAACTTCAATTTCAAGTTTCAATTGAAAAATTCCATCAAATTTGGATAAATTAAAGCAATTAAACACTAAACACATTCAATTGAACCTAAAATAACACTAAATCATTAATCAAATGAAACAAAACAACAACTTTATCTAAAATCACCACCATGGCCAAAATACATATGGAGTTATTCCTCACAATTCCTTACTCCTCACTTTAAATTGATGGTAGAAATGAATTTAGCTAGGTTGATTTACCATATTTCCATAAAAATCCTAAAGAAATCTATAAGGAATAAGAAAAATAGAATTTGGAAGAAAGGAAAATGGTGGCCACGGCAAATGGAAATGAAAATTTGGAGAAGATGATCCCATGGAAATGGAGCCATAATAAGACAAAATTATATGGCAAATTACAACTAAATCCCTCAAGTTCCAACCTTTACACTTTGGTCCTTAAATCTTCTGAAATTTATTCTGAAAATTCTGTCAGGATTTTGATATCAGTATAAAAAGTGAATAGGCTTATTTTAATTTATCCTTATTTATAAAAATAGTTCTTGAGTTATTCTGTAACTCCGACCGACCCATTTCTACTATTCACCTTGAATTTCCCTTTATTTACCAAAATGCCATTTTTCACTTTCAGTGTTCCTAATTGATTTTTACTTCTTTCTTTTTACCAAAATTACACATAAATTATGGTCATATTTTACTCCCAAGTCAACTTCAGAAATTATTCTATTGACCAAACTGCTAATTTCTCGACAGTGTTCCCGACACTGCCATTTTTTCGAAAAAGTTTTAAATTTACTTTCTAACTGTATTTCTAAAATTATTCCCCATCAATTTAAGACTAATGGACCACATACTGAAAAATTATTCATGCACATGAGTTAGGAATTTGTAGGGTATTACAGACTGCCACAGGTGTGACCGGTGGTTGCAGCCATTGTACCTGGTGGCATCCGCCAGACACGCCGAAGGATCCACCAGAACTGGAACACCAAAATGATGGAAATACCCTCCAAAATGCCTATATAAACCTCTTCACTCCTCTATTTTCGGACAACCAACTTCTTGAGTCGAATTTTCCTTAAAGAAGTTCTCTCTTCTCTCCCTCCAAGTAATTTTCTCAAGTCACAAATAGTTTTACCTTCCTTAAGTCCAAAACCGGGTCCTCAAGTCTTCCTTATATTTTGAGGAGTTTGAAAAATTGAAGTTGGCTAATAGTGCCCTAAATTAGTTTTCCTTAGACTAATTTAGCAATAACAAGTAACCGACCATTCGATCGAATTTCATTCCATCGACACCGAAAAATAGAACTCTGGTCCGGCAAAGTGCACTGACCTCTATCAACTTGCAAGCATCAAAGAAAGATATAATTATATTTCTACAAAATCAAATATTTTATTTCGAATCCAACTCGATATCCAAAACCAAACCCAAAATCAATCCAAATCTGACTTGCGACCCAAAATAAGGCCAAATCAGACATGTGACCCAAATTCAATCCAAAACAGACCTATAACCTGAAATTAGTCCAAATCATACATGTGACTTCAAATCAAACCAAATTAAAGCCCAAGCATCCCTTGGCACCCAAACCCTATGCAAGAAGGGTGAACTACGCGGATTTTGATTTCCATTCAAACTAGATATGTAGGCATGCTCTTCAATAGAGCATCAAATCCAAAACCCCAAAAACCATTTTTCCCATTTATTGCTTTTAATTCATTTATTTTGAGAAATTTGTGATTAACCTAGAATCTATAAGGGCTACAATTAATATCCTTAATTATTATTGTTGTAATTATTTAATTTATTTATCACTTTTCGATTTATTTGCTGCTTTAGCATCCGTATAACTGCCATGCATATTAAACTGCTCATGAAATCATCATTTTAAGTCAAAATCAATTTTAAAGCCAAGTCTAAATTTCTTAAATTGAAAACCTTGTCCCCGAACTCATATTCGTTCAAAAGGCTAGTGATTTTATCCATTGTGCAAAACTAAACTATAGTCGTTTTTCAGTTTTCCTTACATTTTTCCAACAAAAATAAAATTAAGGTGGCGACTCCCCAAAACTCATTTTCAAAAAAGACTTGAATTCAAAACAAGTTTCAAAACAGAGATGAAATAAATTTTTCAGTGAATTGAGAAACAGAACCTCCAGCCCGTTAGGTATTCCAATGACATGAGACCAGAAACCCAAAAAGAGGGGCAACCGCCAGATCTCCGCTGTGCTCTGGCGAGGCCTTACAACTAGATTCTCATCTTTGAAGAAAATTCTTCTAAGAAAATTATTCTAAGATTTTATTTTCACTTGTTCTTTTATGAACAAGTATTTGCTTTGTGGTCTTTAGATCCATAAATCCAGCAACAGGAACAACTACTCAGAGGTTTTCCTTGTGAACACTTAAGGGCTCTACCATATTTTTTCTTAAAAGCTTTTATTTTGTCCTTATCCCTAAGGTTTGTTTTTCTCCTAATAAACCTATAAGGTTTACTAGACCTCTTCATGTTGTTTCTATTACTTCTTGATATTCTTCTTTTTCGATATCCTTTAAATTTTCTCTTTTTGGTATGATAAGAAGAATTAAGAGGAGTTGATAGACATTCTTTGCTACTTCCGATCTCGGTTCTGGAAGCTTAGTAAAAAACAATGTTGACAAGTAGTTTTGAGCTAAGGTTCGTTTTTCTCCTAATAAACCTATAAGGTTTACTAGACCTCTTCATGTTGTTTCTATCACTTCTTGATATTCTTCTTTTTCGATATCCTTTAAATTTTCTCTTTTTGGTATGATAAGAAGAATTAAGAGGAGTTGATAGACATTCTTTGCTACTTTCGATCTCGGTTCTGGAAGCTTAGTAAAAAACAATGTTGACAAGTAGTTTTGAGCATTAAGATCCAAATTATAATAATATTTTTGAAATTCACATGCATAATTGTCAAAATAACACGTCACATATCTGCAATTTCATCAATGCCATTAGCGGTTATTCTCTTTCTAAAGACTCAATTGATATTGAGAAACCATAAAATTCCATTTTTAGGGTATCTATGATGATAGCTAGTACCTCATCTACAAGAATTGCTTTTCTAATTTCATCTCTAATAGAGGTCTGTACAACTAGCTAATCCTAAAAAATTTTAGCATTGTCAACTATGGTGGCTTTACACAACTCGTAGGTGGCCTCAGTTGAGTAGCTACCTGCTCTAATTGTAAACTTGATCATAGTAATCCACTCATCTATTCTTTCAGACATATGGTTTTCACAATCTAGATTTAGAAAAGCTGTCGGGATGATAACTTGCCTTAATGGATTATCCCCAGGTGTAAACTATGGTTTTGTCCTATATGGATAATTAGGCTTATACTCAGCTCTCTTCGTAACAAGAAGCTCATTAAAAGTTCTATCATCTAAATTCAAAAGAGTTTCTTATACCAAACTTAAAGATTTCCTAAGGTCTTCAGCTGTTTTGTTACTTTCTAGGTTAGCAGCTCTTTTATCATGGTCTACAATATAAGGAACCATTTTTTCTTTTCTCAATTACAAGATTTCCCTTTCAGAAAGGGGTTTAGAGGATCCTACTAATTTTTTTAAAGCATTTATCTATTTTGGTGAATCACCTAGATTTCCTTTTGCATGCAATTGCTCAAAGAGAAGGTTCACTTCATTATGAATATTTTGGAATGAAGTCAATCCCAAAGGATTCGAACTGACACTCTCTTACTAGTGTTGGGATATTTTCAATCCTATCACATTTTTCTAAATTTGCTACTCAACTGTTTATTCCAAGGAAATTTTTTCAAAGAGCAAGAAGAAAGGCAATTCTCCTGAAGTGTAATCTTTTCCAAACTAAATAATCATTTTTAAGATTTTCACTCCAACTAGAGATTCTAGAAGTTACCAAAAGAGTATCTAAATCTATGATTGCCAAGTGAGGAAAAATAAAATATTATTCTTTAAGATAATCAATGATATTAGATACACCAGTATATTCATGGACTATATAGTTGTTTAAGGGAGAATTTTTATAGATAAAGTCAATTATATTTTCTTCTTTCCTGTATTTAATTTTTCCATAAACCCAAATATATTTCCACAATATCAAAGGGTGATATCTTCTTTTTGCAATCAAAAAGTGTTTAATTTCGTTATATATTCTTCTAGGGACTAGTGAATTCCCTTTTATTGATGTCATCTATAGACTAATAAATTAAAACAGTTTTGGACCTATTTGAAAAATATTTTTATTTTTAAGGATCAAAATATAATTAAATAATTTATTTTTAGAAAAGGAATTATGTTGTTAACAAATCAAAGTTGATAACTGTTACAAATTAAAGTTTTGAAACAATACTAAAACAAATGTTAAGTTTAAGGATAACAGTTATTTTTATACCTCTATTTAAATAAATATTCCACATATACTCAATTTGTATTTTTTTCCAAGTGTGTATAAATACATACAGGCTACTAACTTAATTTAGAATTTAAAAGAGAGTTTATGAAAATAATAATAATAATAATAATAATAATAATAATAAAAGAGAAAATGATTGTTTTATATTTAAAAAATATTCAGAAAATTAAAATTTATGACTATTATTTTTTTATTTATATTTAAAAAATGCTATTAAAAATAATTTTCTAATTATTATTTTTATATTTAGAATAAAATTTTCTTCTATATTGAATATTAATAATGAGTAATTATCAATTTAAAGCAATTCACTTGGCTAGCATCGACCTTAGAAATTCTAAGTTTACTTCTCTAGTTCTCTTATGATTTTGATCCACGATCCTAGCCGTTCATTGCAGTAAGCCCACCATGAGACCCACGTGGAACCCACAACAATAAATGGCTAGATCATTCACCCTTAATGAATACGAATACTCGTATAAAAATTACGACCATATCTATTTAGATTCAATCCAAACTCACCCATTTGTTACACTAAATCTGAGACATTTTGGTAACAGTACCTAAACCTTAAATAATTATATTAAGGCAACATTGGTTAATAAAGTCTAGTATTTTTTTTTAATATTAAAAAAAAAATTAATCATAAATCTATTATGCTAAATTATTTTTCAATGTACTAATAAAATCTAATATCAAACATTCACAATGCGCTGCTCCTTTTATATAAAGATAAAATAAAAAAAATAATTAAATTTATTTACTTTTTAATTATTTCAAACACTAAAATTTAAATTCATAACTTTAAAATTTATTTTAAATGCATAAATTTTATAATTAATTAAATTAAATTTTTTGGATAATTTTATTTTTAAGGATGCCAACAAATTTCAAAATATGATTAAATAAATAATTTAAAGATGGTGATTATCATATTAATAAAACTGAAAGTTATATATTTTTATAGGTCACCAACAGGTCTTTTTTTACCAACTAAATAAATTAACTATCTAACAAGTTATTTAATCATTCCACTTAACATTTAATATTTTATTAAAAAAATTTATACCATACATTGATTAATTTTTATAAATATATAGTATTTCGATCATAGTGTTTATACCACTAAAATTAGTATTTTAACTATAATGTTTACACCACCTCTATATATATATATATGTTTGATATAGAAATTTAACTAATTAACTAATTTTAATTCAATTAATAATATTTATCAATTAATGTATATTCATATCACTCAATTTTGATGTTTCAGTAATAAATTTAATTAATTGATTAATTTTTATCCAATTAATAACATATTAAACTATTAATTTATATTTAAATTATTTAAAATTGATTTTTTATAAATAAATTTAATTAATTGACTAGTTTTTATAAAATTAATGACATATTAATCAAATAATTTATATTCAAATCACTTAAATTCAATGTTTCATTCATAAGTTTATCTAATTCACTAATGTATATATAATTAATGACATATTTATTAATTAATTTATATTTAAATCACTTAAATTTGATATTACATATATAAATTTAATTAATTGACTAATTTATATTTAATTAATAATAAATTAATGAATTAATTTTTATCTAAATTATTTAAATTTGATGTTTCATTAACAAATTTAACTAATATACTAATTTCTATTAAATTAATGACTAAAATATTCTTTAAATTAACATAAATTTAAAAATTAAATTTTTATAATTTTTTTTAAATGTATAGTGATTCAACTATAGTGTTATGATTATAGTATTTAAAGCACACATTATTTTCGGTTATTCTTTTTATATCACCCATTAAAGTGTTTCCATTATATATATATAAATATAAATTATTTAAAATTAAATTTTTATAGATAAATTTAACTAATTGACTAATAATTATCCAATTAATGACATATTGATCAATTGATTTTCATGCATAAGTTTAACTAATTCACTAATTTATATCTAATTAATGACATATTGATAAATTGATTTATATTCAAATTACTTAAATTTAATGTCACATATATAAATTTAACTAATAGACTAATTTATATCCAATTAATAATATATGATCAATTAATTTATATCCAAATCACTTAATTTTAATATTTCATTGGTAAACTTAACTAACTAGCTAATTTCTATTTAATTAGTGACAAAAATATTCTTTAAATTAATTTCATAGTTTTTTTTTATTTTTTAAATATATATAATGTTTCAACTATAATGTTTTGATTTTATCACCCATTATAGTGTTTTGTCTATACTTTTTATATCACCCTTTATAGTGTTTATATATATATATATATATATATATATATATATAT
>CANXYC010284746.1:0-15095 GCA_948193065.1 Aleurites moluccanus | reverse complement strand
TTTAGGTGTTTAAATGATGGAATAAGCTATATTTGATATGAATGTAATGAATTAATGGTTGAATATTGGAAAAGAATCCATTTGGAAATGAAGTTGTTTTGGCCGAAATATAGAACAAGAAAGAATAGTATGGTGTTTTGGTATTTGGTAAGTTTAAATGGATGAATGTGATACATTTAATGTTTATATATGTTGTTGGATGAAATGGCATTAAAAAATGAACAAAAGGAATGACTTTTGCTTAAGTTGAATAAGTTTGAGTTTACTAGTTTATGGTGTTAGGTTAATGTGTTTAGTAAAGTCAAGTTTGAATATGAATAAGTATGGAAAATGGTAGAAATGTATAGGTTTAAATGTATGAAAGATAAATGATTTAGGTACTTTAAAGATAATCTTGAACATGGTGTATATTTGTTGCAAAGTTAAGCTAAGTGTATAAGAGTTGTTAATGTGTTACATTAGTGATGAATATGCATAATGTGAGTTAAATGTGGTGTTAGATATGAGTTATTGCATAAAGGAATGGATATAGTATGATTTGTGTAAAGTGTAGCTTATAAGGTATAATGTGTATGCCTTATGTAGTTTCATGTGTTTGAATGTTTGTTTAAGTGAATTATGTGTTTTGTAATGATTTTATACCTTACCGGAGTGTTATGTGTGAAAATAGGTGAACCGTTGAAAACTCCTAATAGGAGTGTCAAGCGGCGGGCCGACTAGGGCTCGAGATCAGTGGTATTGGGGAACAAGTGTTTGAAAGTGATAGAGGTGAGTCCTTAAGTATAATTATGCATGATTTGCATCATATATATCATATTATATCATTTGAGCCTTAAAAATGAAGTTTGATACCCAAAAGTGCATAAAGTGTAAAATGGCCCGTAAATAAGCTTGCCGAAATGACCTAAACTGACCTAAACTTTGACGGGCCATAAAATGAAAACGAGAAAGCCAATTGGGCCACCACTTGGCCCAATCATCTAGTCTCGACCTAAGCTTCGAAACGGTACCTCATGGCCCACCTAATTCTTTTAGTAACATAGTTAACCAGAAAGTACCTAAAAATCCCAAAATGGACCCGTAATTTGCAAGCCAGTTGTGGCAACGCAACTGGGCCCCGCCGAGCTAATTTTTGACAAATTTCCAATTTGTTTTATTTTTCTTCATATATGTATATATGATTGTTATAATGCTATATGAGCTATAAATATGCTAAATTTACTGTTAATTAGAGGCACACTCATATGATATTAAAATAGGGCTATTTCGATGGTATAACGGGTAAATTCCATCGACTGTGTGCACACTGTGTTTTGGGGACCCTTACGAGAGAGGGATGTTATATTCTCTAGTCATAGGGAAAATATCTCTTACAAGAGTAATGTATTTATGGGACCCCTACTAGGGAGGGATGTTATATTCCCTAGTGCACTTTATGATAGTGTTGAGTATTAAATTTCATAAAATAACCCAATCCTGTTATATCATATGTGTGCTATCTTGTACATTGGATACTTAAATGATCTTTATATTGATATTTAAACAGATAATAGTTTACTTATTCAATTGCTATCTTATATTGAATTCTTTAGGCCATATAAGGGTAATTACATGTTCATGAGCATTTATTTGCATCTTTACACATTTGGATTCACTGAGTACTTTTATACTCACTCCCCTAGTGGTTTTAAATTTTCAAGTCAGCTGTGAGGCACACTTTCCATTGGCACCTCCTACTCCTGCCTTAGAAGTATACTAGTGATCATGTAAATATCAAACTCTAAAGAATATGTAAATATTATACAGAATAGTGGTTCCATGGTACTGTATATTAAGGAGTGGCATGTAGATATATGTTTAAGTTTTGCATCTTTATAGTTTTGCATACTGATGATGTTATGGATGTATATGATATGCTATGTAAGGAAATGACTGGATGTACAGATATATGTATATATTGAGTTGTTGATGGAGATCCAGAGGGATCATTGACTTGAGAATGATTGTGGGTGATTCTTAGAAGTGTTGCTTGCTTGTTTTATTCTTGGGCATAGTCATATTTTAGAGGAGATGTTGTCAAATTTTCTGCACCTTTTCTAAGTTAATTAAGTTGTTTATAGCAATTGCATGCCATATAGTATAGTTTATTGGGTTCTTCAAGGTACTGGTAGCTTATGCAACACTAGTACCCTAGGACCGTCATGGCTCCCAGGTTGGGTCATGACAAAGGTGGTATAAGTGCTAAAGGTTTATATAACTTATAGTGTTTGCATATTGATAGTAATAGAAGTACCATGGAATCTAGGATGTTCATATTTCATCAAAAATGATAAGTCTTCTACTTTGTTTGAAATTCTCTGTACCTATGAACTGAACATTCATTTATATGCTGATTTTTGCAGAGTATTAAGATGTCAGGGAGAAGGGCTAGGCAAGCTAGGCCTATTGATAGGGAAGAGTACCATGAATCTAGTAAGGAAGCAGAGGTTGCTTCTAATGCATATGTTGTGTGGGGATCTCAGTCTGAGCCTTCTAGGTCAAGGAGACACACATAATCTGATTCTATGGGTGAGGCACCCTGGAGACAAGAAATACAAGATATGAGATAGGAGATTCTACAGACTATCAGAGATCATTTAGTAGCACAGCCTGCAGTGGTACAACCACCACCACCTCTAATACAGCCAGTGGTACAGCCTGTAGTACCACTAATACCCCAGAGACAGCCGGCAGTGATACAGGGGGATAGAGTATAGAGGGTGATTTCTGAGGGCGGAGTATCGGTTGGGGAATTTATGAAACTTAGGCTACCTATATTCGCAGGGGAGTATGGTAAAGACCCTAGCGATTTTATTGACAGAGTTGACAGGACGGTTTAGACATTGCCTTATTCTGAGGCAAGGACCATAGAGCTGGTAGGACTATTACTAGAGGTAGATGCAACTACTTGGTTTACTAACCATATTGATGCAAACATTCACAGTGATCATCTGATGTCCTGGGCTGAATTTAAACAGAAGATGCTGGATGAATTCCTTACAGAGGGTCTGAGGGAGAGCAACATAGTAAAGTTTGAGCAACTGAGATAGGGGAACATGTCTGTATTAGAATATGCCAGAGAGTTCCGTCGGTTGAGTAAATATGCCATGAAGATTGCTCCTATTGAGGATGACTTGATCAGACGGTTTAGGAGGGTTTTACATGCTACTCTGCATAACATCTCACTGGCTATGAAGTTTACTTCTTTGAGCAAGGCTATTGACAAAGCGGCACAAATGGAAGCAAAATACAAAGAGGAGAGATCCGATAGGGAACAAAAGAAGAAAGGCAGAGGGGGAGAGTATAGGAGACCCGAGGAAGGGACATCTCAGTCCTTTGCAGTTAGACCTCCTCTCAGGCCAGTACAGTCATTGCCACCATCTCGTATGAGTCAGGATTATAGCAGAGGCACGAGTATGAGACCTCCTATTTCCAGTTATTTCAGAGGTCCTACTAGACCAGCTCAGATGACACCATCAGTGCCTATTTGTACTTTTTGTGGTAGGGGACACACAGGGGTATGCCGCATCAGAACAGGAGCATGCCACAGATGTGGACAGGTTGAACATTTCTACAGGGATTGCCCTATGTGCAGAGTTGTACAACCATCAAAGGCAGGATCTTCCCAGCCTACAGTACAGATGGGTAAAGGGAGCGCTGGTAGAGGTAGACCAGCTGGTCAGAGCTAGATTGTGGGACAGTCAGCTGCTGGTAGAGGATAGGGGAGAGTCTTTGCAGTAACTCAACAGCAGGCCTAGAAATCCCATGACACTGTTGTAGGTATGATTTCTATACATGATCTAGTGGCTTATGTCTTGTTTGATTCAGGTGCAACCCATTCCTTTATATCTCCTGTTTTTGTTTTGAAATTGGGGTTGGGTAGAAAACCTTTACTTGTGCCCTTAGAAATACCCACACCAATGGGAGATAAGGTTATAGTAGGACATAAGTATGATATTTATGATGTGAGAGTTTGTGATAGATCTTTGCCTGCCGAACTGATTGAGTTACCTATGTTAGAATTTGATATTATCCTGGGTATAGATTGGTTGACTAATCACAAAGCTACCATTGATTGTGCATTAAAGAGGATAAATTTTAGACCCGATGGGCAGGAAAAATTCATTTTTCAGAGAGAAGCTAACAGTCACATATTTGGGTTAATATTTGCCTGTACTGCAGAGGGATTGATGAGAAAGGGGTGTATTGCCTATATAGCCACAATAGTTGATACTACAGGGGTGACCAAAGAGTTAGAACAAATTCCAGTGGTAAAAGAGTTTACAGATGTATATCCAGATGAACTTCCAGGACTGCCACCAGAGAGGGAGATCGAATTTGAGATTGAGGTATACCCTGGTACTGATCCTATCTCCATACCACCCTACAGGATGGCACCACTTGAGCTAAAGGAATTGAAAAACCAGTTGCAAGAATTATGTGATAAGAGTTTCATCCAGCCCAGTAGTTCACCCTGGGGAGCACTAATATTGTTTGTTAAGAAGAAGGATGGGACACTGAGAATGTGTATTGATTATAGGCAATTGAATAAGGTGACAGTGAAAAATAAGTATCATTTGCCTAAGATTGATGACCTATTTGACCAGCTACAGGGAGCTAGTTACTTTTCAAATATAGATTTAAGGTCAGGGTATCATTAGCTGAGGATTAAAGGTGAACACATTCCAAAGACTACTTTCAGAACACGGTATGGGAACTATGAGTTTTTAGTGCTACCGTTTGGATTGACGAATGCTCCAGCAACCTTTATGGACATGATGAACAGGGTATTCAGACCATTACTTGATAAATTCATCATTGTCTTTATTGATGCCATTTTGGTGTATTCCAGAAGCAGAGAGGAGCATAAAGAACACCTCAGAATCACATTGTAGTTATTGAGAGATCATCAGCTGTATGCAAAGTTTTGAAAATGTGAATTCTGGCTGACAGAGGTTATCTTCTTGGGGCATGTTGTAAGCAAAGATGGTATACAGGTGGATCCACAGAAAGTAAAAGCAGTTGCTAACTGGCCATGTCCCACCACAGTTACAGAGATTCAGAGTTTTCTGGGTATGGCAGGGTACTATCGCCGGTTTGTTAAGGACTTTTCTAGAATTGCTGCTCCAATGACAAAGTTGACCCTAAAACAGGTGAAGTTCCAATGGAATGATGATTGTGAAAAGAGTTTTCAGACTTTTAAAGCCTATTTGACTATAGCACCAGTACTGACACTTCCTACCGAGGCAGGCAGTTTTGCTATATGCTGCAATGCTTCAAGGATTGGCTTAGGATGTGTATTGATGCAGGATAGAAAAGTCATTGCATATGCTTCCCGCCAATTGAAGAAACATGAGGTGAACTATCCTACTTATGATTTAGAAATGGCAGCTGTGATCTTTACTTTAAAGATATAGAGGCATTATTTATATGGGGGTCAGATGTGAGATTTATACCAACCACAAGAGCCTTCAATACATCCTGCAGCAGAAGGAACTAAATTTGAGGCAAAGGCAATGGGATGAGCTGTTAAAGGACTATGACTGCCAGATATTGTATCACCCTGGGAAAGCAAATGTGGTAGCAGATGCCCTGAGTAGAAAATCAATGGGAAGCTTGTCCCATATGACTGTTATAGAAAGACCATTGGTACGGGAACTGTGAGAGTTAATGGATATGGGTTTGACTCTGGATTTGGAATCACAGGGGCAGGAAACAGTACTGATAGCCCAATTCCAGGTGAAGTCATTGTTGATAGATGAGATAAAGCGCTTCCAAAGTGAGGATCTACAATATATAAAGATCAAAGACTTGGTTTGGAAAGGTAAAGCTCTTGACTTTGATATTGAGAGAGATGTGCTTAAATGTAAGGGGCGGCTGTATGTTCCTAATGTTAAAGGGTACAGAGAGTAGATCATGAAAGAGATGCACTATTCTCCTTACACAGTCCATCCTGGAGTGACCAAGATGTATCACGACTTAAAAGAATTTTGTTGGTGGCCAAACATGGAGGGTGATGTAGCAGAGTTTGTTTCTAAATGTTTTGCCCTTCAGCAGGTAAAATTTGAACATCGAAACCTTCAGGTTTGCTTTAGGAAATCCAGTTACCCGAGTGGAAATGGGACCAAGTCACAATGGATTTTTTGGTGGGTTTGCCTAGAACACAGAAAGGGTATGACTCAGTATGGGTGATAGTGGACAAATTGACAAAGTCAGCTCATTTCTAAGAGGTAAAGACCACATATGCAGCTGTACAGTATGCCCAACTCTATGTGGACAAGATTGTAAGATTACATAGGGTTCCATCAGTGATCATATCTGATAGAGGTACTCAGTTCACCTCCAGATTTTGGCAGAAATTCCAGGAGGCATTGGGTACTACATTGCATTTTAGCACAACATTCCATCCTCAGACAGATGGACAGTCAGAGAGGACTATACAGACACTGGAAGATATGTTGAGATTGTGTGTGCTGGATTTAAAGGGTAGTCGGGATTGATTTCTACCATTGATAGAGTTTGCTTACAACAACAGTTACCATTCAACCATTGGAATGGCACCATATGAAGCTCTTTATGGCAGGAAATGCAGATCACCAGTATGTTGGGTGGAATCGGGTGAAAAGCAGTTAGAGGGACCAGATCTGATCAGAGAAATAATGGAAAAAGTTCCTATCATTCAACAAAGAATAAAGACTGCTTTCAGTAGACAGAAGAGCTATGCAGATCCAAAGAGGAAATATGTACAGTTTACTGTGGGTGACCAGGTATATCTGAAAATCTCTCTTATGAAAGGAGTGATGAAGCTTGGGAAGAAAGGCAAGTTGTCACCAAGGTACATTGGACCTTTTGAGATATTGGATCGTGTTGGCAATGTATCATATAGATTGGCTCTTCCACCGAGTATGGGGCATATTCACCCAGTATTTCATATCTTCATGTTAAGGAAGATGTCTCAGATCCATCTCATGTGTTACAACCCCAGGCAGTTGAGATTGATGAAGCACTATCATATGAGGAAGTTCCAGTGCAGATTATTAATCATCATATTAGACAGCTTCGGAATAAAAGCATTCCTATGGTTAAAGTACAGTGGCGTAGCAGAAGCATAGAGGAATGCACTTGGGAGAGTGAGACAGAGATGAGGCATAGATACCCCCACTTTTTTTTTTATGAAACAGGTTATTTATCCACCCTATAGCTTTTAAGTAAATTCAGGAACGAATTTATTTGTAGGGCGGTAGAATGTAACACCTCAACCTAAACCTTATTGGAACCTTAAAGGGGAACTTAGGGGGGAAATTTTTTCTTTCTTTTGAATTTGTTTATATGATGTATTTATGCATGAAAATGATATATATGCATGTTATATGAGTTGATTTTATACATGGGAGTGGTTTAAAGGCTGTTAGGACAAAATCAAGAAATTTTAAGTTTTTGGTGAACTGGGGGCAAAATGGTCATTTCACAGCCCCTTCGGATTTCGATGGATTTAACACTATATTTGAAGGTAGAAAAGAATTTAAGGACTTGAAAATGGTATTATTTAGTTTATTTGAATAATAGATGGAGAAATAAACCCGGTTGAAAACAGTTCCCGGCAAGCTGCTCAATTGAGGTGCTTGAGGTGCTTCGGTTGCACTAAGGGCATTTTGGTCTTTTCCTTTATAATATGGAGTTATAAAGTGTGTGGAACCTTATGGTACTATTTTAGACTTAATTAAATCTAACCATTAGATCAAATGATGAAGAAATGGACGGTTAGATGAATAGGTTGCAAATTTGTTATCATAAGCTCAAAGTATAGGATTTTTGCCATTGGTTTTGGATTTGGTGTGGCAAATGCATATGTTAGCTACCAATTTGACTTTGGATGAAAAAATAACATTAAAGTAAGAAAAATGGATGGTTGGATGGCTAGGTTTCACCGAAAATACCATAAATCTAAACCATTGGATCATGTCTTTGATATTTGAATAGATTTTTACCACCACTTCATATGGTCATCTTCATATTCAGCCACAAGTTGCAACAAACACCATTGTTCTTGCTTTAAGGTTTCGGCCACCATCCACCAAGTCCATTCCTTATAGTTTTCTTCCCATTTTTGATAGAATTAGATAGAATCCATCATCCTAAACACCATTCTAACCATCAAATCCAAGGAAAAACTCATTAAAGTAACAATTTAATTCAAGGAAGATTTTGAAGAAATTTTGGTAAGTTGTTAGTTTTTGAGTTCTTTTGATTTAACAATGTTTATATGATGTTCCTTGATATTATTTATGGATTGAAACTCATTTTGTATGGTTGGAATTCAAAAGAATGGATTGAAACCCTAATAGGAAGAACATTGAATCAAAGTATGGTTTTGATGGATTAATTACTTCAAATGTTGTTTATTTGGTGTGTATAACATGAATTGATGATTGAATGATTGAAACAATTTGATTTGGAGTAAAAGTTAGCTTGGCCGAAAATAATGATGGTTAGGGTTTGGTGTATACTTAGTTGTTTTAGGTGTTTAAATGATGGAATAAGCTATATTTATTATGAATTTAATGAATTAATGGTTGAATATTGGAAAAGAATCCATTTGGAAATGAAGTTGTTTTGGCCCAAATATAGAACAAGAAAGAATAGTATGGTGTTTTGGTATTTGTTAAGTTTAAATGGATGAATGTGATACATTTAATGTTTATATATGTTGTTGGATGAATGGCATTAAAAAAAGGAACAAAAGGAATGACTTTTGCTTAAGTTGAATAAGATTGAGTTTACTAGTTTAAGGTGTTAGGTTAATGTGTTTAGTAAAGTCAAGTTTGAATATGAATAAGTATGGAAAATGGTAGAAATGTATAGGTTTAAATGTATGAAAGATAAATGATTTAGGATACTTAAATGATCTTTATATTGATATTTAAACAGATACTAGTTTACTTATTCAATTGCTATCTTATATTGAATTCTTTAGGCCATATATGGGCAATTACATGTTCATGAGTATTTACTGCATCTTTATACATTTGGATTCACTGAGTATTTTTATACTCACTCCCCTAGTGGTTTTAAATTTCTAGGTCAGCTGTGAGGCACACTTTCCATTAGCATCTCCTACTCCTGCCTTGGAAGTATACTAGTGATCATGTAAATATCAAACTCCAACGAATATGTAAATATTGTACAGAATAGTTGTTCCATAGTACTGTATATTAAGGAGTGGCATGTAGATATATGTTTAAGTTTTGCATCTTTATAGTTTTGCATACTGATGATGTTATGGATGTATATGATATGCTATGTAAGTAAATGACTGGATGTACAGATATATGTATATATTGAGTTGTTGATGGAGATCTAGAGGGATCATTGACTTGAGAATGATTGTGGATGATTATTAGAAGTGTTGCTTGCTTGTTTTATTTTTGGGCATAGTTATATTTTAGAGGGATGCTGTCAAATTTTCTGCAGCATTTCTAAGTTAATTAAGCTGTTTATAGCAATTGAATGCTATATAGTATAGTTTATTGGATTCTTCGAGGTACTGGTAGCTTATGCAACACCCGTACCCTAGGACCGTCGTGGCTCCCTGGTTGGGTCATGACAAATACACTTTCTATAATTTATAATAATTCGATTTTCGTTCATCATTTTCTTAAAACTATTCTTAATAGTCCTATGGTTCAATTTGGGTTATTACAAAAGTATATTTAAGCCTGGGAATATTTCTTCAAAGTTGTGAATGAGTTTCACGATCATTAATTGTCATTATGCCCGTGATGGAATTAAAAAGTGGATTTGGCTCAGAGACACGGAAAGACTTTTCAAGACCATGAAAATTTACTCACGTCTGTGAACAACTTTCATGCCAGTGAATATCTTTCATGCTCGAGGATAATTTGAAAATTTAAAATTGGCACAGAAGATTCAAAGGTCGTCAATTTTAGTTCAAGCCCGTGAAGAATCTTCACTACCATGAATATTTGTCATGCCCGTGAATTGGTAGTTGCCTGTCATTGTCAAGTCTGATCTATTTTAAATATAGCAGTTGGAAAAAGATTTGGTGGCAAATCTTGCATTAAATGTAACCAGAATAGTCACATTTAATCACCATTCATTGAAGTTTATAAATAGATGAAGATTTAAAGTTCAAATAAGAAAAGAAGCACATATGTATAAATAGATGAAGATTTAAAGTTCAAATAAGAAGAGAAGCACATATCTTAAGTGAAATCAAATTGTTGTAGTTCATACTTGTTTTTCACATTTTCTGATCTTTTTGAGCTTTACTTCTTTATTCTTAGAGTTCTTGCTAGCTTTTACTACTCTTAGCTATTCATACTTCATTGTATATCATTTGAATAGCCTTCTATAAGTTTAGAGATACTTAGAAATCTCTATCTTTTTTATTGAGAGTAAAAATCTGAGTTGTAACTCGGTGTGTAAAGGGTGAAATCCATGAAAATCTATTGTAATTGATTTGAGTAGTGCACTCAGTTTTAGTAAAACCTCAACATTGGATTGATATTGAGAGAAGTGGACATAGGAGAAGGAACTTGGCTTTCAACCACTATAAATTGACTGAGCTCTCTTAACCTTTATCCTTTATTTCACTTGTTATTTGAAATTAATTTACCTATTGCGTTTTTGTTGTGTATTTTCTTTAAAAAAAATTTAATTCCTATTCACCCCCCTTTAGGAGTATTGCCATATTAGTATTCACATATAGCAACAAATATGCACAATTAAATATAACTTTGGCACTTTTACACTTAGCATGGTTTTGAATTAATAAGAACTATAATATAGTCATTCATCCTAAGTTTCATGCATCTATTCATGGCATATAAACATTCATATATAATTACAAGCATCAAATAGACATAAAAAATAAAGAAAACAAGCAAAGGAGGCAAGTAAGTGCCTCTATTGCATAAGAAATGCCCTAATGGCATACACAGGGCCATATGACCCTTCTTAGTCCCGTATGGGAAAGGGAAAGGTTGTGTAGCCCTTCCCAATGGCCATATGGACCTTCTAACCTGACTTCAATTCCTACCTGATTTCAAATCATTTTTTGTATGTTCTA
This sequence comes from Aleurites moluccanus, assembly GCA_948193065.1. Classification (NCBI taxonomy): domain Eukaryota; kingdom Viridiplantae; phylum Streptophyta; class Magnoliopsida; order Malpighiales; family Euphorbiaceae; genus Aleurites; species Aleurites moluccanus. Next base: position 3,967 of record CANXYC010284746.1, on the reverse strand, counting down.
AGAGTGATTTTTTATTCGTTTTCATCCTAAATGATTTAAAAACTAATCCTAATGATCCTAAATATTTTAAACTTAATCAAAATAATTTTTAAACAAAGAAAAGAACAACAAATAGTAGCTAGAAATAACAATATGAGTTTTATGAAAAAAGAGACCTCATCATGTTTTCTAAGTTATTTTAATCCAAATTGGTTAGATTTTCAATTAGGAGAGTTAAATACAAATTAAACATAGATTCTTAACTTTAATTTAGTTTATATTAAAAGATTTTACAAAGGAAAGACAAGGAAAGATCACATAGATTGTCATCAATCCATATGATTATGCCCAAAAAATTTACATGGCTGCTAAATAAAAAAGAAAATAAGAAGTTACTCAAATCTGGACACACCATGGCTTGACAAATCACTCTCAGGCTTCGTTCATCTTATGGATGATTTCAAATGCCAAGAACGTCGATGCTCAAATAATTTTACTTATCATCAAGTGCTTACTTTGAATCAAACTTTGATTCAATTAAATGTACTCCTTTTATCAAGAACACTATCAAGAATGTTCTTGATATGTTCTTGAAGGAAGTTTAGAAAAAAAAAAAAAAAGCAAATCTCAATTTTGTTCCTTTGATTTCTTAAAAGGAAGATTAATTTAAACTCTTGAGATGAAATTGGTAGATTTTTAAAAAAATCCTTAGTTTTTTTGTAGTATGATTAATTGAAAAATCAGTTTAGTATTTGAAAGAGATAATTGTTTTGTCAAGAGGTCGGGCGTCAAAATTCGGTTCCCCCAATCAGTAAGGGTGAAGACCTATTTATAGGCTTATACCGCCACTTGAATAGAAAAAATAAATTAAAATACTCCTATTTAGCTTTATTCAGACTTCCTAAGTAATAAAACCTCATAAACAACCACAATGTAGCTTCCAAAATAGCTTTAGGGTTACTTGCCAACCAAGAATCCCTAAACCTTCCTTATTGGCTTTCAACCCAAAACTTTTCATTTGATCAAAATCCCAAATAGGAATCCTTTCACTAGCTAAATTGGCACAAAATAGACTTGAAATTTTCCAAAATTGAAAGAAAATTCGGACCGAGGGTGGCGGAGGCTAGTAGTGGCGCATACAAATAGACTTGTAGTTGGCTAACTCATGGAAATGTCATATGGCCTTTCCTTGGGTTGTGTTGCCCTTCCTTAGGCTAAGCGGTCCTACAACCAGCCATATGGCTGTGGCAAGAAGCCACAGGCCAATGGTTGCTGCATGGGACTAATGGTTTGCAGTAAACAAGTTTGTCGACGCCACACGCACTCGTTCTTATGTCCAATCCATCTCAAATGATCCAAAACTTTTCAAAAACCTTTAAAACTATTTCTAAACTCTTTTTAATTGAAAAAATAACTTAAATTGACTTCGGTCTTGCACGGGCCTGATGACTTATTGCAAACGGGCCGTCGACTATCTGCGGGTCCGATTTGTATTCAGATCACTGAATATAGCCCAAAATTACTCAAATTTATTTTGAAATACATTTTGACTCATTTATATTAAAATATAAATCTGGACCATCAATTGCTAAGAGAATATTAGCAATTTCCTCTATCTAAAATTAAAAATAACCATTTTGACATGCAATCTTCCTCCCGCGATCTAGATTCTCGTTGCCACATCATCGGGCTTTGGCTCGGGCTCACGCTGTGTCAAAAATCGGTGTCAACATATATCATTCTTCTAATATTTTATAATTGATATATATATATGATTACGATTTTTAAATGATTAAAGTTTAAGGTTTAGATAAGAAAATATGCTATAATTGAGTTAAGATTCATAATTCATAAGTTTTAAGGTGATGAATTAGAACTCACATAGTCCTCTATTGGTAATCGAAATTTTCAATTATGTAATTTGTAGTTGGATTCATATTTGACAGTGAAATTTTGTTTTTTGTTTAATAGATGTCTTATTAGTTCTATTTAAATTTGAGAAAAATCCAACTGTTGGATATAATTTTATATTTGAAATGATATAGATTGTCTGGCCAAAGGGTCTGTGTAGTATAATATTAAAATGATAATTAATTGAAGGACCATTTGAACTCTAATTGATTTGAATTTTGGTATAACAAGAATTGTATATGTTGTGTATATTATGAAATTTTTTAGAAATTTTTGGAGAACTGTAAAGTGAAATTTTATGGAGTTTTTATGTCAGATCCCGATTTCGATACATGACAGTGCTAGGATGCGGGAGATGCCAGAGGCGACCAGCACCCGTAGAATCCAGTATCACATACAATTATCAAATACTATCAATTAAATAATCAATTACTCAATTAAGTTTCATTATGGCATTCTATAATCTGTTTGTAATTATTTTGCAATTGGTTGTAACTACCATCATCTAATGCCATAATATTAATTAAATTCCATAATATGCCATACATTCATATTTATAATCTAACTATGCTATTATACAACCCATAAAGCATTTATAGAATATATAAAAAATACAGTGTTTTAAATAATTACATTATTACACAATGTAGCAGAAATCCACAGAGATATCAACATACGGGATTCTGCCTCCTACTCTGCACCTGGAAAGAGGAAAAAATAAAAGGGTGAGTATATAAGATACTCAGTGAATCTAATATGCATCATCCAGAAATAGAGTCTGGAATATCAATAAATAATAGGCAGATAAACAAATAATATTTGTTTACTCAACAATGTCTAAATACAAAATCCAATTACAGTAGATGACTATAGAATCAATAATCGGATCAATGAAAAATAGGTCATATGGATAGGAAAGATGTAGGGCCATGAAACTCATATCACATGTTGTAACACCCTAATTTAAAGGCTTAGAACTTAAGCTTAAAAGGCAAACCTAAGGGGTTCCTTATTTATTTATATGATATGTAATATGCATGTTTATGCTTAAATTGAATGTTTATACATGTTTTAGAAAGTTTTACATATATAAAAGTGCTTTAAAGGCTGTTACGAAGAAATTGGGAAAAACTCAATTTTTTGATGAACTGGGGGTAAAATGGTCATTTCACACCCCTTCGAGTTTTATGGAAATAAACATGATATTTGAAGGTAGAAAAGAATATTAGGACATAAAAATGATGATATTTAATTTATTTGAAGTTTTGTTAGAGAATTAAACCCGGTTGAAAATAATTCCCAGCAAGCTGCTCAATTGAGGTACTTGAGGTGCTTTGTTTGAATTAAGGGCAGTTTGGTCTTTTCCTTTGAGATATGAGATTATATGGTGCATGCAATCCTATGGCATAATTTTAGGCTTGATTAAATCTAACCATTGGATAAAATGATGAAGAAATGGATTGTTAGATGAATAGGTTTCACAATTCCTATAAAAAGCTCAAAGTATAGGATTACTAGCTTTAGTTATGGATTTAGTGTAACAAATGTATGTATAAGCCATCTTTATTGACTTTGATTAACCAATAGTATAAAAGTAAGAATGATGGATGGTTGGATGGCTAGGTTTCACTATTTTTATCATAAGCCTAATGTATGGAATCAAACCTTTAATATTTAGGTGGATTTTTCCCACCACTTCACCATTATCTTCATCCATCACCATTTCATATTCAGAATTTTCTCTCTCCATCTTAAGCAAGTTTCGGCCACCATTGTACTACACCAAATCTTATGCTTTTCTTCCATTTTTGGACGGAAAAATATCAATTCCATTAGCCTAAACACAAATATAACCTTAGATTTTAAGGAAAAACTTGAAAAAGCTAAAAATCAAAGCTTTGAAGTTTTGGAAGAACTTTTGGTAAGTTAACGATTTTGTGATTCTTTTGATTCAAATATGTTTATATAGTGTTCTTTGATGATTATTGATGTTCAAAACACATTTTGAATGGATGAAAATCAAAAAGTTGGATTGAAACCCTAATAGGAAGAACTTTGAATCAAAGTGTGATTTTGA
>CANXYC010284704.1:0-16301 GCA_948193065.1 Aleurites moluccanus | reverse complement strand
TATTTACTTATGTATGAATGTGGTTCAGTTGCCTATTTTGGATGTTATAACAGGTATAATATGATAGTGATTATGATGTGATTTGAGAAGTTTGAATGAATGGATGAAGTAGAGATGAAGTTGAGAAATGATATTGGAAGTGCTAAATTTGGTAATTTGATAAATGGGCATGTTGAAAATACAAAGGAAACTCAGTCGGATTTTCGGCAGGGCATTGGCATATTATATGTATATAAGAATTGGCATGAGAAATAGTATAGTAAAGAATAAATGATCTTGTATAGTAGGAGTTATTAGTTGGACTAAGGCTTGTGAGTTTTGGCTGTATAGTATTAGGAGTTCATCGAGGTACCGGTGGCTACTGGCATATCCTGTACCCTTAGACTGTCGCGACTCCCCAGTTTGGGTCATGATAAAAATACACAACTAAAATGTAATAGATATGTTAATTTTAAATAACAAGTAATAATAAAAGACAAAGATTAAGAGAGCTCAGTTAATTTATAGTGATTCAGAGCCAAATTCCTTCTCCAATGTTCACTTCTCTCAATAATAACCTGATATTGAGGTTCCATTAGAACCGGGTGCGCCACCCAAATCAATTACAATAGATTTTTTAGGGATTTCACCCTATATACACTGAGTTACAACTCAGATTTTTACTCTCAATAACAGAGATAGAGATTTTTAAGTCTCTCTAAACTTATACAAAGCTATTCCAATGGTATATAATGAAGTATGAATAGCTAAAACTAGCAAAAGCTAGTAAGAACTCTAAGAATAAGTAATAAAACTTAAAGAGTTCAAAAAACAACGTATGAATTAACAACAATTTGATTTCTCTTTAGATATATGTTTCTCTCCTTATTAGAGCTTCAAATCTTTATGTATTTATAGCCTTCAATAAATGGTGATTAAATGTGACCATTCTGGTTGCATTTAATGCAAGATTTTCCTCCAAATCTTTTTCCAACGACTATATTTAAAATAGATCAGCTTTGACATTGATAGGCAACTACCGATTCATGTTCATTAAAAATAGTCACGATTGTTAAGATGAATCTTCATGGGCTTGAATCAAAATTCACGGCTTTGAAATCTTCTGCGCTAATTTCAAACTTTAAATCATCCTTGGCCATGAACAACCATCACTGGCATGAAAATATTTAACGAGCGTGAATAATTTTTCACGGTCTTGAAAACTTTTTCTGTGTCTCTGAGCCAAAACCATTCTTAAAATAATCACGGGTATGAACAAGTATCACGGACGTGAAACTCTTTAACGGTCATGAACTTTTATCCACGGGCTTGACGAACCGGTTAAGCTATCTTATGGTCTTTCATTTACTTCTCAGCATCACATTGACAGATTTTTAGTTCTTAAACACCGAGGAAATCTTGTAGGTGGTCGAAGCATTCATTTTACTGATTTGGGTATGATTAGTTTGAAAGAGTCTGTCACTAATTACTGCATAGCTTTATTTGGAGATATACATTTTGCTTAATATTCATCGGAATTACACTTAGAGCTAGTGTATGAATTCTTCACTGCACTTTTTGTGAGTCCCATGGGTGACATTCAGGTTAGGCAAAACAAACCGTTCATTATCTTCTAATACTCTAGGTTGTTTGTTTAGGCTTAAGTCTAGTGGGGTTTGTCGAATTTCAGATCATTGTGATCCTTCCCCCAGTTTGGGCAGCATTGATTGGCTCTGCTCAGTATGATGTTCGAACTGCAAAATCTTCAAGAATTCGTGACCCGACTCTCTGAATTATACATGGGTTTCTCACCTATTCAGTTTTTGCTAGAGGAGACAACAATGGAGCTATCAGTCGCAAGGAGCTATTTCTTTTGGATTGTCTGTGATAAGGAATCAATGTGGATGTTTGTAATACCCTAGGAAGCCCCATATTGTATGCATGAATTGATTCTCATTTTACGGTTTAAAAGTATTAAAATGATCAAAAATAATTTTAAAGACATAGTTAGAAAGCAAATGCAAAACTTTTCTAGAAATCGTCAATGTTGAGAACACTGCCGGGAAAATAGCAGTCCTGCTAAATTAAGAATTTTTGATCCAAACTTGGGGAGATTAAATAATTTAATTTTATGTGAAATTATGGTGAAAAGAAAGAGTTGAAAAATATTTTGGAACACTAAAAATAAGTGTAATGGCAAAATTGTAAATAAAGGTAATTTTGGGGGCAATTTTGGAAATTCACTGTCTGGGATCTAGAAATGACCCAAAAATATTTTTAAAGGATAGAACAACTTAAAATAAGGTATTTCACTTCCTACACTTGAGGTTGAATCTAAACAGAATAGACAAAATAAATTACAGAAAGTTTTGGGGTCAAAAATACAAAGAAGAAAAAATTTGGGCCAAAAGTGAAATTAAACAAAGATGTGAGACCCACCAATTGAATCAAACAAAAATTTTAGAGAAATCAAAAAGGGGTGGCTGGCCAAGATGATTCAAAAAGTGATTTTTTTATTATTAAGTGATTTTTTTTTTCTTTTATACCAATAGGAATTAAACATATGGCACAATCTAGATTTTTCTATTTTCTTCATTAAATTCAAGTTGGTTTTGGTGTATGGAAAAAAAATAAAGAATGGATATTAAGGAGAGGGAGTAGCCGAACTCCTAATGGAAGAGAGCACCAAAATATTTTCTTTTCCTTTCCAAAGAAAATCAACCAAAATTTAATAGGGAGAGATGAGAGAAAGAAGAGGAAATTGATGGAAATTATGTAAGCTGTTTTGGTGGAACAAAAAGGAGAAGGAATTCCATGGTTCAAGTTTAAGGTAAAGCCTCCTAAACTTAGTTATTTTATTGTATTTAAGAGTTATAAGATTTGATTTGGCAAATAATTGAGGTAATTAAGCTAAAAATATAAAGAATGAGTTAGAGTTTATACAGTTTCTGGAATATGTTTGATGGCAGTAATTTGTGGATATTATTCTGAAATTTTAAAGACTGAGTTTGAAGATGGACAAAACATAAAAGTTATAGATAAATATGTTAATTATATTTCTGTAAAAGGAATTTGGAAAATTCGAAGTGAGGAAAGAGTTATTTGGTAAAAACTGTGATTGATCTGGAATTAGGTTTTCTAAAAAATACTATTGTGTTTTATTTGTACAGACTGATAAAAATAGAATTAGAAGATGTGTTCAATATAAAAGTGTTCAATTATGTCTTATATATAATCATGTAAAAGATTTTTGTAATTAGATTTGTGGTTTATGAGATATTGGGTCATAAGTTTAGACTGCCCGGAATGACTGTTTAACAGAGTATAGGTTACAGAATTCTATTAATTTGAGGACCATAATTTTGAATTAGAGAAAGTGTTAAAAATAAAAATGTTCATTTATATGTTATATAAATGTCTGTAAAATGGTTTTGTAATTGGATGAGTACGGAATTAATTATAGGTATGGAAATAGGGTATGTCTGAATAGAGATTTTATGGCAGTAATTTAATTTTGAAAATTCACCAATAATTGTTCAGTAATCCAAAAATTCTAAAATTTGGATATGTTATAATTTTATGTGTCTATTTTCAATAAGAAAAGGAATTACAGTAATTGGTTAAGTATTACTTGAGTTATTATCAAAAGAACAGCATTTGCCAGAATAAGATTTATAGGCAGAATGCAGGTAGCAGGCTGGTTATAGGCCTAAGTTTAAATTAACACCATAAATTGTGTAGTAATGATTTTAATGTGAAATTTGGATATATTAGACCTTATATGTTAATTTTAATTAGGAACAAGAATTTAAGCAATTGGATAATTATAGAGAGAGATATGAGTAATGGAACACAGGCTGCCAGTAAAGAATTTTACACAGAAAAATACTAATAACTTGGAAATTTGAGGATTTTTCTTTAATATAAGTATAAGTAATGTAATTTTATATTAAATAGTATCTAAATGAAAATTAATTGGCTATGTAGAGTCAATAGTGAATAAGAGACGTGATGGGTACCATAAGAGATAAGGCAAGAAACAAGGATAAAAGAAAAGGGAAATGTACAAGATATTAGCAAGGTGAGTAATGTATACATCATTATGCATACTCATGCTTTGATTTGTTGACCCAATAAGTATATTTTCTTCTTGATTAAATGTCACTTTGTTATTGATGATCATTCTTTGATCTTTCTAAAGATTGAAATTTATCCGTATTTATTGATTGTTATTGATATTGAAATGCCTTTTGTGTACTAATTGACAAATAAACTAATGCGTATCGATTGAAAGTCATTGTACCATAATGTTCCTAATGATTTACTGGCTATTGATATTGATTTCCCTTGACCCATTTTACATGTGAATTTGACAGAACTACCGCTCCGACAGGGTAATGGGAATATACTGTCGGTGATGTGCACATTGTATTACTGATGCCCTAGTTGGGAAGAGTTATGGTCCTGGCCATAGGGTCTGATCAACCTTATGCTTACTGATACTGATATTACTGGAGACTGTATGTTCGCATATAGTAGGGTCTGATCAGCCTTATGCTTACTGATACTGATATCACTGGAGACTGTACGTTCGCATATAGTACATACTGATACTACTGAAGACTGTATGTTTACATATAGTCCATCCCTTTATCTGTCTTATCTACATGATACGAGTATTATTTACCTATTCATTGATTCCAAAATTATATCTTATTGCTTACCGTTGATATCTTTTATTATCATATGCTTATATCTCATATATAATGATATATGTAAGCTCACTGAGTATTTTATACTCACCAAATTAGTGGTTTATAATTTTTACAGGGATGTGTTAGAGGAAGCTGAAGTCAATTTCTTTTCCGACTTGGGATGTCAAGTACATCGAGGTAGAATTGTATTTATTAAAGGTCATTAGTGACGATTCTTAGAGCTCCATGGTATTGTGTATAATTAGATGATTGAGTATTATAATGATGTATGAGCAGTGAAATATTTAATGTTATAGTGACATTCAAAATGTAATGTGTAATACATAATGATTGAAAATGTCAATGATAATAAAGTGATAAAGACAGTGACAGAGGTAAATGCTAAAATAATATTTATATATTTTAAAAGAGATTTAGAAATGTCATGTATGATTATTGAATTGTGAAGTTGAGGGTATATGTCACACCCGACTCTAGTGGTGCGACGGTCCTAGGGCAAGGGTAGGCTTAAGACCACCATAAACTCGTAAAACTCTCATATCTTGGATCTCATACACATTTCATATCCACACCATATATATATTTGATCATTAAAAACATTCATTTCATAGATTTAAGTAACACCCATTCATACATATATATATATATTTATTATTTAAGAATTTCCTCTTGCTCCTTACTGATCAAAAGATACTTCCTATATTACTAAGGAACAAGGGTAACCTATTATAACGATTTAGTCATCAAAATAATATCATCCCCAACATCTAACTACGGAGCTCTAGAGTACACTCCCAATACATATAGTACCATATTACAAATCAATAAATATATGCATATATATCAAAATGATTACAATGAAAGCTTCCTGGAGGAATGAGTCAAGAGGCTCTATCTTCTAAATTAGCTCATTCATGAGCCACACTATCACTTGAAAACCACAGAAGAGGAGTGAGCCTTCAACTCAGTAAGATATGAACATGCAATATAAAGAAATCCATCAATCCAAAGGAAAGGTCAATCCAAATAACATGGGTAAGAAAATATCAAATGGTTAGGCTTACAAGAACATAAGTGCTCACAATCAAATAGCACTATCAAATTACATGGTAGAGCTACAGAGTGCATCAGTAGCCTTACTACCTATCACAACAAAGTGCATCGGTAGTCCTTGCTACCTTATCGCAAATGCATGCTTGGACAGGCATATGTCTAGAGCTTATGGTCCCTTCTAGGTGGAATACTGATAAAAACCCTATCAGCTAGGTTCCCAAAGTGTACAATGGACTAATGAATTTACTCTTATTGGGAAGAGCGTTCTATCCATAGAGTCATACGGTTTCAATCTCATAAGAAACATATTGGTCACAAGACCATCAACATATAGTATAAATTTAGACAAGTTAACAAATGGTTTCATATGAACTTGGTCCAAGGAAGAATGACCAAGCCATTTACATTCATATAATGTAATCACATGGAACAAATCATTATTTGTTTGAGAACATCATAGGGATTTCAATTAATAGGTGCCTAATACAATATCATGTAGGTGAACATTAGAAAGGTGTTAAAAATTCATTTCAAAGAAGCAAATTACATATGCAATGTTCATACTTACCTCTACACAACTTATTCTTGAGTTTCCTTTAATAATTTGCTCAACAATCTCCTCAATTTTCTTGGTTTTCTTCTCCTATGAAATTTTCTCAAATATTCGAAATTAGGATTTTCCTTGATCAATAATACTCAATATGATTTCTTAAAATTTAACTATCTTATAGTTTCTATTTTTGATTCCCAACATCAATTTAATTCAACTTTTAAAGAAAATCTGAATTTAATTTCGAAATTACTGTTCATGTTACTGTTCAGCCTATAAATTCTGATTTCTCCCATATTAATTACCATTAATAACCTCAAAATGCTTGAAATAAATTCTATATACCCATAATTAACTATTCTAACTACCAGAATTTATTAATCTAAAAAGAGAATGACATTTGAAGAAAATTTACCTTATTTCTCTAAAAACTGATTTTCTTGAGAAAATCTGCTTGAAACTGACAATTGATGCCTTATAATATGATAATCTAGAGATTTAATACATCAATTTTGAGTATTAATGCATTAGAAAAATAAATGGAACTAGTCTGAGAAGAACTGAAGAAGAACGAAGAGAAGAAGAAAGAAAATCGTGCAGAGAAATCGCTACTCGGCACTGGTTAAATAGGCTACTACCTCAAAATTCCGCTCGCCAATCCGCCTCGGCAATGCCACTCCGCCAAAGCCACTTCGCTAATCCCACTTCGCATATGCCACCTCGCATATGCTGCCTCGCTAAACTCTCCTCGTTAACTCCTCTTCGCATACGTGGCCTCGCATATGCCACCTCGCATATGCCTCTATGCCAAACTCCACTCTGCATATGCCACCTCCTGTATGCCTCTTCGCCAAACTCCTCTTCGCCAAACTTCACTTCGCATATGCCACCTCGCATATGCCTCTTCGCCAAACTCCACTTCGCATATGCCACCTCGCATATGCCTCTTCACCAAACTCCTTTTTTCCAATTACTACCTTGGCAATCTCACCTTGCCACTTTGCTTGCTCACATTACCGGCTCGCAAATGCCACCTCGCATTTGCTGGCTCCAAATACTAGTCTCTGCCAAGCTGAAACCCTTCCTTGACAACTTATATTTAATCATCTCGCGAATGAGCTATAAACATCCAAACTCTCTGATTTTTTTTGTCACTTAAAATATACATTTAGGAGTCCAACATATCCAAAATTCAAATCAAAAGGATAATTACACAAACTATGGTGACTCTCTAAATTTCACCCTGACTTACTGCCCAAAATTCATCCGAACAGGCCTGAGAAATTTCACTCTCCACTGAGTTATACTTATCCAAATCTCCTGAAATTTTATAGACAACATTACAACATATAAAGAGACATTTCTCATTTTTACACTTTTGGCTCAAACAGTCTCAATCATTCCCAGAAAATTCAAATATACTCAGATGCCTGCAGAAATAATGAACCAGACATGTTCTGATCAAGGAGACATAACTCTTCACATACACAGAATTTTACAAAACCATTTTACAGAATTAAAGATGAGATATACAACTATAACTTTTATGTTTTACACTTTACTAAATTATTCTTTTAAAATTAAGAAATCAGCCTCACAAAATCTACCCTGCAACCAGAAATTTTCTGGATTTTCTCAAAACATTTATATCTTCAATTAATTCAACAAACATACAATTAATAAAATATCTAACAATGACAGATATTACAGGAGATGACCTATAGAGGGTAGAGATGATGAGAGGTATGATGGAGTTAAGGAGGGGGTTAGCTGATTTGAGGTGGGAGAGACAGCAGGCACAGCCACCGCCTGCTCCTGCAGTGGTACCTCCAATATTAGTACCTGAGGCAGTGGCACAGGCTCCTGTACAGCTAGTGGAGGCTCAGAGGGAGCCAACTGTACAAAGGGGTAGGAGAGGGATAGATGAGGGAGGAGTATCCTTGTTTAGCTTTCTGAAGCTAAACTTACCTGAGTTCAAAGGGGATGGAGGTACAGACCCGGTTGACTTCTTGGAGGAGGTAGAGAAGGTAGTGAGGAGACTACCTTATTCTGAGTTGAGATCAGTTGAGTTGGTGGGTTAATTGCTGAAGGGTAAGGCCTGGACTTGGTTCTTGAGACATATGGAGATCAGGATATATAGAGAGCATCCACCTACTTGGGCAGAGTTCCGACATGGTTTAATTAAGGAGTTCATCACTGAGGGTGTTAGGGCCCGTAATTTGATTAGATTTGAGCAGCTGGAGTAGGGTGACCGATTAGTAGAAGAGTATGCCGAGGAGTTTATACGGTTGAGTAGATATGCTGCTTATTTAGTACCGATAGAGGCTGATATGATTAGTAGATTCCAGAGGGGTTTACGTGTTGCACCTCACAATGCCTTGTTAGCTATAGATTTCCCTTATTTGACTATAGTAATTGACAAGACTACACAGATGGAGGAAAAGTACAAGATTGATAGAGCCAAGAGGAAACAGAAGAGGAAGGGTGGTCCAGAATCATAGGCTAAGAAGGGGGAGAACAACTCCCATCTTAAACAAGCAGAGCCAATGCCCCGAATCGAGCAGAGATCATCAGGTAGTAGTCAGAGGCAGAGATTTCAGAGTAGGGGACCACCAGTGATATGGTTTACACCTAATTACTCACGCGGTTCTTCTAGACCAATGGTACAGGCATCTGGTATGCCAGTTTGTGGGTTTTGTGGTCGAAAAGATGGAGGGGAGTGTTGGAGACAGATTGGTGCTTGTTTGTAGTGTGGCCAACAGGGTCATTTCGTTAACAGGTGTCCTTTGAGGACTGATCAGCAGCCATTAGTCACAGTTTCTCAGCCAGTGATTCGGGCTAGTCAGAATATGGGTAGAGAGGCTTTCGGCAAAGGCAGAGGCAGGGGAGAACAAGCTCCTAGTGGTAGTCAGGCTTCAGCTGGTAAGGGCCAGAGAAGAGTTTCTGCTGTTAGCACTCAGGAGACACAGAGACCTGATGATGTTGAGATAGGTGACTTGAATAGGGAATGATGTAACAAATGTATTGATTGACCGTGGTACTATACACTTTTGGTTTGTATCAGTTAAATAGAGAGAGATAAATTATCGAATGTATCTTAGAAACAATTGCACTTATGGGGAAAATGTATAAGTAAATTATGGTTATCTGAGATGTGATATTAAAATGTATGGTAATGTTTTACTTGTTAATTTAATAGAGTTATTTGTGTTGTAATTAATGTAATACTTGGTATTAAATGGTGAACTATTCATCGAATAATTATTGATTGTTATGAGAAGAAAGTCAGATTTCAATTGCCAAAATTTGAATTCCAAAATGATAGGTATGGAATTATAATCAATTTCATTTCTACGATTCAACTAAAAAGATAATAAAGAAGGAATTGTACAATGTATTTGATATATGTAGTGAATGTGTAAAAGACTTCATAAGGATTAATTAGATACATATGATCCAAGAAGTTTTTAATATATTTTCTATGCAGTTATAAAATACTAATCAAGAATTAATTAGATAGTTAAGAGTTAAGAAGAAAATGTACTCAAGAACTGTTTAGAACCCGGTATGGACACTATAAGTTTCTATTATTGTAATCCGGATTAATTAATGATTCAATTGCATATGTGGATTTAATGAATATAATGTTTAAGTTATGTAATGGATACGTTTATTAATAACATTCTTATCTAATTTAAAAGTGAAAAAGAACATATAGAGCACTTGGGGATTATGTTATAGACACTAAGAGAGTATATGCCAAGCTGAAAATATATCAATATTAGTTAATTGAAATGTGTTTTGAGAATCATATAGTACGTGAAGATAGTAATAAGGATAAATTTTAAGGTAAGGGCAATGATTAAATTACCTCAGTATATTAATGTTTTAAGGTTGTAGTTCTTGGAAAAAGAAAATTCTACAAGAGATTGTAAAAGATTTTCCTAGGATTCTAATTTTGATTGATTAAGTTGATCAGTAAATAAGAAAAATATTAATGGACATATGAATGAGAAAGTATAGCTTCTAGACATTGAAGTTTTACTTCATGAATGGTATAGAGTTAATATTATTATCATTGAATGATAATTTTATAGAGTACTATAAAGATTCCAGAATTTAATTAAGATGTGTTATAGAGGAATGATTACAGGTGATTCTTGATAATTAGATAACCAAGAGATAAACTACTCGATATATGATTTAAAAATAGCAGCAATAGTTTTTGTATTGGATATTTAAGAATATTGTGAATGATATCAAGTGTGAAAATGAAAGAATTATAAGAACCTTCTGTATGTGCATAGCATATATGATTTGAAAATAGCAACAATAGTTTCCGGATTAAACTGTTACTAATTAATGATATTAAAGTGACAAAAGATCGAAATCCATATCTTGTGAAGTTAAAGGAAAAATGTTCAAAAAAAATAAAACATTGGAGTTCACAGATAAGGATAGTAATTTGAACTGTGATAAATAGCTATGTGGCCAATGGTAAAGTATTCCGAGATCGAAAATTAAGAAAGGTCTATTATCGAATATTAAGAAACTGTCATATTTGTATTTATTTTTACTTTTGTATTTTTAGGTGTAAATTAAAATATTATATAAATTTTGATTTTTTTTTCTTATTTAAGTTAATTTTGATTTGTTTTCTTATTTATATAAATCTGGTGATTTATTTATCTTTCGGAGATAAATTATTATTTAAATTAGTTTTAATTTATTTTCTTATTAATGTAAATCTAATAATTTATTTTTCTTTAGGAATAAATTACTATATTAGAATTTTAGAATTTCTGAAAGCAATACTCTATATATATTTTGTAAATACAGTCACCCTAATGAAGATCAACAAGTATTAGAGTTTTTTCATATTTGTATTTTTTCTTTTTTTGATATTTTTTATTTTTTTATTTACTTTTAGTATGAAACTTATTTTTAAGTGTTATTTAAGATATTATATTAGGTGGTGTATTGAATCATGAGAATTAATGATTTTTGTAAACTTTTTTAAGTGAATAACTTTTATAAAATTTTATGAATTTTAAATAACTTTTGCAAAATTTATAATTTTATAAATTATTTTTGCAGACTTTTATTTTGTAGATATAAATAGATTTTTATAGGCTTTGATTAATTTATAATAGTTATTTTGATATTTGTAAAAATGAAAATTTCTTATTTGGATTCATATTAATAGTAGATTGTTGCTCCAAATAACAATATTTTTTTAAAAAATAAAAAATAAGAAAATAATATTGTCAATGTAAAATTAATTAATCTTACATAAAGAAATAAAAATAAAAAATCTTAAGTTTTCATATTAAATATCCTATTAATTAACTAATATTTATTTTTAATATTTTAAATATTAAAAAATATATGAAATTTTCAAAAATTTATAAAAAAATAAAATAAAATAATGAGTATAGGGAGAGTTTATTTTTCTCTATATGTGTTTTAGTTATATACATACTAGTTCATAAAAATACATTTTGAACAACTTATTATTAAAAATACTTTTTTATTAATTTTTCATGTCTTATAAAAAGGTAAAAATATATAAATATTATTCTAAATAAAAAAAATATTAATATAAAGTTATTGTATATTTTTGTTATTATTATTCGGTCTGGCCTTTAATATTTTTATTTTTAAATTTATATACTAATATAAAAATTCAAATTATCAATTATAATATATTCAATAAAAGAAATAAAGAATTATGAAAAATATAATAAAAACAATTATATTATAATATATTAAAAGTATTATACTATTTTTTTTTTTATATATATTTAACTTTATTTTTTATTTTTCATCTAATTTATTCAAATAAGATTATTAAATAAAAAATTAACAAAAATCTTAAATTATAATATTAAATACATTATTAATTACCAAATATTTATTTTTAATTATTTTTAAATACTTAAAATTATGTAAAAATTTCAAAAATTTATAATAAAAAATAAATTAAATAGTAAGCATTGAGTTTCAAAATTTTCTTTATATTTCAGCTTTAATATATAATAGTTAGTAAAACTCGTGCTTTATACAGTTTATTATTAAAAATATAATTATTTTTAACTTAAAAAGAATATACAAATATTGTTGCAAACAAAAATATATAAATATAAATATAAAATTATTATTTTTTTATATAAATAATAATTATTATTATTATAATTAACTTTAATGTTGGTTTCTCCATCAATATTTTTATTTATATATATATATGCTAATATAAAAAAATTTAAATTATTAATCATAATATTCAATAAAAAAGGGAGTTATAGAATAATATAACTATGAAAATAAATAAAACATATTTAAAATATTATACAACCTATATATATTTTCAAACAAATAATTTTGAAAAATGAATTTATTATTTGCAGTATTTATTTGATTTGATTTTATTTGATTTAGTTATTTCTCTCGTCAGCATATAAAAAATAAGAGTCATCTAAAGTTTTTCAAAATCTAAAGAAGAAGTGAATGAGAATTTTGGAGATATTTTGTTAATGTTAATACATAAAAAGTAATCCAAAATCTTTAAAAGTCTTTTTTTTTTAAGTTAATAACTTTTTAAATATCGGTAGACTTTTAAAAACTCTATAAAAGTTTTGATTGAATATCTTTTGATTTCCATAAACTTTTTTAGAGTATTTAAAAATTTTAATTAAATACCACCTTATTTTCACAGAATTTTTAAAAATCCAAATTAAATACACCTTGACTTTTTAAATCCATAAAAAATTTTATAATTCTAAATTGAACACACCCATTAATTTTGATTTGTTTTCTTATTTAAATTAGTTCTGATTTATTTTCTTATTTATGTAAATTTAATGATTTATTTTCTTTTTGGAAAAAATTACTATATTAGAATTCTAGAATTTTGGAGGCAATATTGTATACATATTTTGTAAACTTTAAGATTTGAGATAGTTTTTGATGAAATATAAATTATTATTTTTTAAGTATTTCAAATTTCGGTATTTTTTTTGAATCAATAGTTTTTATAATTTATTAATTTGATATTCAATTTAAAATTAACAGACTTTTAGAAAACTTTTCGCTACATTACACCCCAAGCCTCCCAATATCCAATAAAAATTTATAATTATTATTAGTTATATATATATATATATATATATATATATATATATATAATTGAAACATTCACAATTTTGCAGCTAATTAATTGAGTTTAAAGTAAACTATGTCTACTTCACAATTTTCAATATTAATGAATTTATAGTGAAGCCCCCAATAACTGTAAAAACCCAAGTTTTCTATATATATATGAGCTTGAAATTTGAATATTTGATTTAATTTGATTGAAAATGTGTAATACCCAATAATAAATATTTGATTTGATTTTATTTTTATTTCTGATTTTTGAGATATTGTGGATAGATTAATGTCTTGGAGAAATTTCAGAATTTTTGGTATGCAGAAAGGATTTTTATGAGTTAGTTTTGTGACTTTAAAGGAATAAATTAGAAAAGTTTAAATCGTGTGAGTTGCAGATTTTTTTTTTATACTATCTATAAAATCTATAAAATTATTTTGGAAATTCTGTGTGTATAAGGAGATATGTTCCTTAACCAGAATTTCTTTGGTTCTCTTTTTCGGCAGAAATTCTGAGTCAGTTTGTTATTTTCTGAAAATGATAGAGGTTGGTTGAGTTAAAAGTGTAAACAGGAAAAATGTTCCTTCATGTATTATATTAATGGCTGTGAAAATTCAATGAGATTGGATAATTGTAGTTCAAGAGATAGCTAATTTAATTAGACCTGCTTGGATAATTTTTTGGAGAGTAAAGTCTGGGTGAATTTAGAAATTCACTATAAATTTTGTAGATCTCTTTTTAATTTGAATTTTGGTTATGATGAACCCTTGAGTGTCTATTTTAAGTGAGAAAAAGAATTAAGGAATTTGGGTGTCTGTAGCTCAATTGCGAGCTGGTTCAGTGCGGAGTGACAAGGAAGGTTTTTCAGCTCTGCAGAATAGGTAGTGCGAGGTGGTTCCTCGATTTCAAAAATGGTTAGAGGTTGATCGAGCTAGAGGGGTAAGCATGAAATTATAGCCTGTGTGTCTAAGTTAATTGGTGAAAAAGAATCAGGACAATTGGATTTCTTTATCTCGCTCGCGAGCAATTTTAGTGCAAGGTGGCGAGATGTAATATTTGCCATTTTGTTATATTTTATTTGTTGTGTAAGTAATGAATTTAAATTAATAAAGGATAAGAATGTTTGAGAAATTCCAGAATTTCTAGTTGCAGGAAATTGTGAGGCCTATTGTATATTCTTAGAGAAATAAATTGATAAAGTATAGAACATAAAAGTTGTGAATCTATGTCTCATTTATAACTCTGTAAAACAGCTTGGCAAAATTTTGTGTGTGTGATGAATTAAGTCCCTTTGAGTAGGACTGGCCTGGTTGAGTGTTTCTGCAAGAAGTCTATGTCTGTTTGGAATTTCTGGGAATGACTGAGACAGATTGAGCCAAAGGTGTAAACGTGAAAAATGTCCCCTTATGTGTTGTGATATTGGCTGTAAAATTTCAAAATTTTTAGATAAGTATATCTCAGTGGCGAGTGAATTTTCTCAGGTCTGCTCGGTTGGATTTTGGGGCAGTAAGTTTGGGTGACATGTAGAGAGTCACCATGGTCTGTATATTGGTCTTAGTGATTTAATTTTTGAAATGTTGTGCCCCTATATGTTTGTTTTAAGTGACAAAAAGAATCAGGAAGTTTGGATATTTG
This sequence comes from Aleurites moluccanus, assembly GCA_948193065.1. Lineage (NCBI taxonomy): Eukaryota > Viridiplantae > Streptophyta > Magnoliopsida > Malpighiales > Euphorbiaceae > Aleurites > Aleurites moluccanus. Next base: position 1,222 of record CANXYC010284704.1, on the reverse strand, counting down.
TAGTTCATTTGCGAGCTGGTTAAGTGTAAGTTGTCCATGAAGGGTTTCAACTTAGCAGAGTCTTGGTATGGCAAGCCGGCAAAATGCGAAATGGCATTTTGCAAACTGGCAATGCGAGCTGGCAAAGTAGTAAAGTGGCGAGGTGAGATTAACGAAGTGGCAATTGGCGAAGAGGAAATGTGAAGAGGATTTGGCGAAGAGGAAAGGCGAGATGGCATTATGCGAAGAGGCATCATACAAAGAGGGAATGTGCGAAGTGGCAATCCATGAAGCAGAGTTTGGTGAAGAAGAAGAGTTAGCGAGGAAGAGTTCGCAAAGAGAGTTTGGCGAGGTGACATATGCGAGCTGGATTAGCGAAGTGGCATTGCCGGATCAGTTTGGCGAGCTGGGAAGTGCTAGCTGGGATATGCGAAGTGGGAATGGTGAGCTGGCTTCTACGAGGTAGCTTTACCGAGGCAGATTGGCGAGCTGGTAAGCGAGATTTCTAAGGCAGTGGTCTATTTAACCCCAGCAGCCTAGTAGTTTTTTTTTCACTATTTTTCCTTCCTTCCTTCTTCGATAATTTCAGTTTTTTCTCATATTAGTTCCATTTTATTTTCTAAGGCTTTAATACTCAAATTAATGCATTAGACTTTTAGATTATTCTATATTAAGGCGAAAATCATCAAATTTGAGCAAGAAATCTCAGGATTTTAAGTTTTGAAGAAATAAGGTAAAATTTCTTCCAAGGTTATTTTCTTTTAGATTTATTTAAGTCTGTTGGTTAGAACAATTAATATTGGATGTATATAATTTATTGCAAGAAATTTGAAGTCATTAATGGTAATTAATGTAGAAGGAAATCAAAATGTTGGGACTGTCATGAATAGTAATATGAATAGTAAATCCGAATTAAATGCAGATTTTTCTTTAAGAGATAAATTAAATTGTTATTGCGAATTAAGAATAGAGACTCTAAGATAGTTAATTATTAGGAAATCATGTTAAATATTATTGATTTGGAGAAAACCCTAATTTTGTATGTTTGAAAAAATTTCTTAGGAGGAGAAAATCAAATTAATTGAGGAGTTGGAGTTGAGCACATTGCTAAAGAAAAATTTAAGAGAAATTGTGTAAGAGGTAAGTATGAACATTTCACTTGTTTCTTATCTCTTTGAAATAATATGACCAAGCATTCTCAATTTGTTCATCTATTTATGTATATATATTTATAATGTAAATG
>CANXYC010284680.1:0-12390 GCA_948193065.1 Aleurites moluccanus | reverse complement strand
CACTAATTTATCATATCATATTTCAAAGTTCCAAATAAACCCTAGAGTTTAGGGATTTCCATGAATTAGTGTTAATCTAGATAAAATAACACTAAACCCATTTATTCCAACCTAAATAATATCTATTTAATTGATAAAAACAAACAAATAAATCCTTACCTCAAATGGATTACAATGGCAGAATTTGTTCTCTACTACCTCTTGAAATTCCTAGCCTTTTTCCCACAAGTTAAGAACAGAAATATAATAACCCCAGAATATATATATATAATTTTCAAGAATTTTCTCAAGATATTTGATGGAGAAATCGTGAAATCTGAAGAATGGAAATGAACAGTGCTTCGGATTATCCTTGGAGAAAAGACGAGCACGATATAACAGAGAAAAAGAAATAATAGGTTTAAGTGTTTTAATCCTTCAGTTACTGCCCCTTATATTGGCTACTGCCTCGGTAAAACTGAATTAATTAAATGTCGTTCCGCCAATCCAATCTGCTGTTCCAGCTCACAATTGCTAGCTCGTAGTTCGCCAGCTCGCCAATCCCAGCTAGCCAATGCTTCTTCGCATTGCTGACTTGCCATTCTATTTTGCACATGCCGGCTCGCATATACCTCTTTGCCAAACCCAGTTCGCATTTCCCAATTCGCCTTTCCTCTTCGCACTTCCTTCTTGCCATTTCCTCTTTGCAGTTCCTCTTCGCATTTTCCTCTTGGCCTTTCTTCTTTGCACTTCCTTTTCGCATTTCCTCTTCGCCATTTCCTCTTCGACTTTTCCTCTTTGCCATTTCCTCTTCGACTTTTCCTCTTCGCCATTTCCTCTTTGTATTTCCTTTTCGCATTTTCTCTTCGCATTTTCCTCTTCGCATTTCCTCTTCGCCATTTCCTTTTCGCATTTCCTCTTCGTATTTCCTCTTTGCCAGTTCCTCTTCTCATTTTCTCTTCACATTTCCTCTTTGCCATTTCCTCTTCACATTTCCTCTTCGCACTTCCTCTTTGCCATTTCCTCTTCTCATTTCCTCTTCGCATTTCCTCTTCGCCATTTCCTCTTCGCATTTCCTCTTTGTCATTTCCTCTTTGCCAAATCAGCTCGGCATTGCTTCTTCGCAAGGCCAGCTCGGCAAATGCCAGCTCGCCAATGCTAGCTGGGAAACTACTTAACTTAATTCATGAAAAACGCTGCAGATTCCCCAACTCCTCATTTCTTTTAACACTTAGAATATATTTACAGATTTAGGAGCTCAATCTATCAATTAATAACATACCCATGAATATTTTCCATGCTTATTTACCATCTTAATCCAAAATAATTTAAATGAGTAAAATGTATACTTATTGCAAAATTAATTAATTCAACCAATTAAATTTAAAAATTATACACACACACACATATATATCCAAAAATGCTATATAAAAATGTGAGGTGTTACATTGAAGGACTATGATTGTCAAATATTTTATCACCCGAGAAAAGCAAATGTAGTAGTAGATGCTTTGAGCCGTAAGTCGATAGGAAGTTTATCACATGTTTTAGCTACAGAGAGGCCTTTGGTACAGGATCTTTGAGAGTTATTTACTATGGGCCTACATTTTGATTTGGAGACTAAATGGCAACAATCAATATTAGTGGCACAGTTTCAGGTGAGACCACTGTTACTTGATAAGATTAAAAGTTCTCAAAATGTCGATCCGAAGTTAGTTCGGATTAGAGAGTTGTTACAGGAGGGGAAAGCTCCGGATTTCTTAGAAGATGGAGGGGTATTGAAATGTAAAGAGTGGTTATATATACCATATGTGAAGGGGCTTCGGGAGCAGATTATACGAGAGATACATTACTTTCCTTATACAGTACACCCAGGTACGATAAAAATGTACCATGATTTGAAAGCCCATTACTAGTGGCTGAATATGAAGGGCGATGTAGCTTGATGTGTATTTACCTGTTTAGCTTGTCAACAGGTGAAGTTTGAACATCAAAAGCCCTCTAGTTTATTACAGGAGATAGAGTTACCGAAATGGAAATGGTAGCAGGTTACCATAGATTTTATGATGGGATTACCACGATCTCGGAGAGGTTATAATTTAGTATGGGTAATAGTAGATCGTTTGACGAAGTCGGCTCACTTTTTAGAAGTGAAGACTACCTATACTGTTGCATAGTATGCTCAGTTGTACATTGATAAAATTGTGCGATTGTATGGTGTTCCGACAATAATTATTTCTAACAGGGGTACTCAGTTCACATCCCAATTCTGGCAGAAATTTTAGGAAGCACTGGGTACTCAATTGCGTTTTAGTACAGCTTTGGTCAATCAGAGTGTACAATTCAAACATTGGAAGATATGTTACGTCTTTGTGTTTTGGACTTTAAGGGTAGTTGGGATCAGTATCTTCTATTGATAGAGTTTGCTTATAATAATAGCTACCATTCCACGATTGGCATGGGACCATATGAGGCGTTGTATGGCTAAAAATATAGATCACCCGTGTGTTGGGTGGAACCCAGTGAGAAATAGTTGGAGGGGCCGAATTGGATTCAGGAGACGATTGAGAAAGTTCCTTTGATTAAGGACAGAATTAGAACAGTTTTCAGCTGTCAGAAAAGCTATGCGGATCCGATGAGGAGAGATGTGCAGTTCTCCATGGGTGATCATGTATTTTTGAAAATATCACCTATGAAGGGTGTGATGAGATTCTGAAGAAAAGGGAAGTTGTCCCTTCGGTTTATAGTGCCTTTCGAGATTCTTGATCAGATTGGTAGTGTATCTTATCAGTTGGCCCTCCCACCTAATTTGAGCCATGTGCACCTGGTATTCCATATATCTTTGCTAAGGAAATATGTGTCAGACCCTTCTCACATCCTTCAGCCATAGGACATTGAAATTGACGAGGAGTTGTCATATGAGGAGATCCCGGTAGAGAAAGTAAATCGACAGATTCGTTAACTTCGTAACAAAGAGATTCCGAGGGTAAAAGTATTGTGGCGTAATAGGAAAATAGAGAAGTGTACTTAGGAGAGTGAGTCAGAGATGAGGAAGAAATACCCTTCGCTCTTCAGTGACTCAGGTATTTGATTTTTAAACCTTGCTAGTTATTAAATTCGAGGATGAATTTATTTGAAGGGGGGTGGAATGTAACACCAAGTCCTAACCGAGCCTAGTATGGTTAAGGACCTTCGGGAATTTCTATTAATTTATTTGAAATTATTTTGATGTGCTTACATGTGTATTTGATTGTTAATTGATTGATTGGATAAAATAAAATAATGATAATAAAAAAATAAAAAAAAATAAAAAAATAGCCAAATTAGGTTACAAAAAATGATAGGACTTTATTACAAAAGGAAATAAAAATTAGGGATTTAATAGATATTTTATAAGGACCCAATTAAAGCAAAAGTGTAAGAAGAAGGAGTGAATAGCACTTTCACTCATCTTGATTCAATGGAATAAAGTATTGGTGCATTTTAATCCAAAGGATGCATGTATAGGTTTCAAAGTGCATTTTGTGAGATTGCTTGTATGTGATTGTATGGAAAATCTCCACTAACTAATAAAATAACTTAAACAATTCTGCACTTTCCTTTTTCTCCACCCAAAAACCGTGAGCTAGGCAAAAGAAAGAAGAAAAATCTTCTTCTTGGTTCGGCCATTAAAGGGAAATAAAAGTTTTGGAGAATTTATCTTAAGTTTGAGTGAAATCTTCATCTTATATCTTCCATTTCTTAAACCATAGCTCAAATTTCATTTTGGTTGGAAGTTTGAGAGGTTTAGGGTTTGACCATTTAAGAAATTTTGAAGGTGAGTTTGAATTTCTGGTTGTTTAATGATTGATTGATATTTAAATGTTCTTTTGGATGGTTAAATTGAGGAATTAAACATTTATTGTGTAATTTACATTGTGGCTGAAATGAATGGGGGAAAAATTGGGGGAAAATGATTGTTGTACTTTAATGGGACAATTGATTGTATAAATGATGTTAAATGGATTCAATTGATGTTAATTGAGTGTTTAAATTAAAGTTGCATTTCAATTTTGGAAGAGGCATAGTGACCGAATGGAAATTAGGGTTTAGGTGAAAATTTCTTGTAAATTTCTGCAATTGAATGTTTGAACCTTTAATTGACGTGGTGAATTGACTTTTGAACCTTAAATTGAAGGACGACATGAAAGGGAGAAAAAGCCCCCTTTGGTCGAATGCCTAATTTGGGGAAAATGGGGAATTTACTTGGTTTTAATAAAATTGATTGTTTAGATGTGTAATTGGTAACTTGAATTGGTTAATTGTAAGTGTAATTGGAAGATTAAATATTGGTTTGGGAAGGACCCCTTAAACCGATCCAAAATAGGGCAAATATGAGGGGTTTGGTTTGATTTTGTGCAATTAAGCTTAGAAGTGTTAAATTGATGTGTTAAATTTTTAAATTATGAAGTTGAATTGGAAAAATTAAGCTTTGATGATCTAGCTCCCTTAGGCCGAATTGCATTGAGCGAGGATTAGTGTTGATGAGGTAAATATGTGTGCAATTTGTTAGGTGTATGTGATATGTTTAATTGATAAGTATTTGAAACATATAGGAAGAAATTGGTATGCTTGATTTGAGTTTGAGATGTGTTTAGGTCTTTATGACCTATAAAGTTCAAAATGCTTTGGTATGAAACCTAGGCTTGAACGTAAGCCCAAACTTGCTTTAATATGTTAACATATATGTGAATTAATGTGTTGTATAAAGAATAGGAGGTTTAAATATGTGTAGCCCAAGTTTAGCTTTGGCCGAATGGCCTATGTGTGCAAAAATGGTGAATTTGTTATTTGATAGGGAATGTGACTATTGATGGTGTATCTATGTATACTTGATGTGTATTGTGTGTTTATATGATGATTTGAAGTCTTACAGAGAGTAAACATATAAATATAGGCGAGCCTCCCGAGGAAGGGACAAGTCGGGCGGTCGCCGCGTCCGTTAAAGGGTTTTCGGCTAGTTAGAAGCTATACGCCTTGGCTAAGCTTGGAAGCAAGTTTTTATATACAATTATTTCATTTATACATCATATGGCATAACATATGTATTTTAATTGATTGGATACATGGAAACCCTAATTTCATTTGAAAGGTCCAATTGGCACCTAAAATGACCCTCCGAATTGACCTTAATTGTCCTAAACTTCCGACTGGTTTAATTTGAAACATGGAAAGTATTTTAACCCAATACTTAGCCTAATCCTTTCCCCTATCCCTGCTCTTCAAATTGGTACCAAGTAGTCCACCTAAATATGTTCATAATATAGAGAACGAGAAACTCCTCAAAAATCCGAAAAGGGACCTGTAATTTGACTTGCCATTTGCACTAGCGAAACTGGGCCCAGCAGGCCCATTTCTGAACTTTGGCCAGCATGCCTATATGATACATGCGACATGAAAATGAGTTTTTATATGTGAAACTAAGCTATATTTGTGAACCTATATCCATTATATGAGACTTTTGCATATGATATCATAACACGGCTACTATGACGGGGTAGCGGGATTATCCATCGACCGTGTGGACATTGGTATCTTATTTAACCCTTTCTAGAGAGGAGAGTTATATTCTCTAGTCGTAAGAGCCGATCACTCTTACATAACTTTTGGTTTTGCGCTATTGCGCCATATATATAATTGTTAGCACAATTGTGCATATTGGACATATTTGGCCCTATTTACCTATTATATCATATGTGATGTAACTCATACTACATGTTATTATCGTTCACCATATTTTGAACATTTCATATGCTATACTTATAGTTCATTACTTGTACCACATACTTTCAGTACTATTTGTTCTATCCTTTGCTATATTGCTCCTAACCTTTATAGGTTCCGGTCCAGCTTCAATGGTATATAATTTTCATGCATTTTTGTATATAATTACTTATTGAGTATTTTATACTCACCCCCGTGGGTTTAAATCTTTTCAGGTGATGGTGAGGTCCGAGTTCCACAGGCTCATCTTTCTTCGCCGTGGACATTTTGACATATATATGTAAATATTATAAGTTAATCTTTTATCTAAATTCTGTCTAGTAGCTCCATGGTATTGTAATCTAAAGTATGAGAATTTAGGTTGATATGTATGTATTTATCTATGTGTGTATGTTGCTGTAAGTGCCCAGTTTGGTATTATAGCAGGTATGATGATGATGATGGTTTTTTTATTATGAAATGAGAAATATGGATGAGTTGATGATGTAGAGAAGGAGTTAAGTTGGGAAATGATATTTGGAAGTGTTTATTTGATAAATGGTAAACTGGCATGTTAAAAATACAGAGGAAACTCTGCCGGATTTTCGGCAGAACATTGGCATAATGTATATGTATAAGACTTTGGCATGAAGTATAATGATATATTATGGATGAACTTATGCGATATATGAACTATTAGAATGAATAAGGTTTATAAGTATTAGCTAAATTATTTTAGGGGTTCATCGAGGTACTTGTAGCCACAGGTGGATTCTGTACCCTTAGATCATTGCGGCTCCCTGGTTTCGGTCGTGACATTGATATGTTGAATTAGTGTTAGAAATTGTTAATTGATATTAGAAATGGTTAATTGGATGTGAATGGATAACAAATTGATGGATTAATTGATGTAGAATTTGAGTTTGCTCAAAGTTGATTTCCAAAGTTAGCTATTTTAGGGAATTGGGTTGAATTGGTGAATTTGGCTTGTGCATTGGCTATTTGGAGGCTTAGGTGAGTTTACATTGCATCATTTAACATGTTTGTATCATTGAATTATTTATTGGAACCCATTGGTGAAAGGTCCCTTTTCGCCGAACCATAGTTCCCTTATAATGCCTTTGGAATTATTTGATTTTTACCATGTTTTTCCTTGCCAATTTTAATCCTATTTTAATGTTGTTTGATTGTCTTTCTTGATACCTTTACTTTAGTTGCCAATGTGACTTGGTGTTTGTTGAATTTGGCAAGTCAAATTTGTCACCTAACCTAACTTATTGGCTTGCCATTGTACGCCTACCAAGTGTTCGATGAAATGCCTAGTTCATTTGCCATTGGCCTATTGGGTTGCATACCATAGGCCTACTAATTGAATGCCATTGTCACCAGCGACATTGGCATACCGATTGACCTACCATTTTTGGCCACCGAAATAACTTTGTTTCATGCCTTTCCTTATTGCTAAACCTACTATTATTGATTGTATATTGTATATGGCCTTGCCATTGAGCATAATGAATACTGTACTGATTGATACCGAACTGATTGTTGTTATAGTGACTGATATTCGAATGCCGTTATTGCTTATGGTATCCCTCATTATTGACCTTGATATGGTTTGGTAGAACTACCGATTCGATAGGGTAGTGGGAAAATACTGTCGATCTTGTGCCCATTGTATTACTGAACCCTAGCTAGGAGGGGTTATGGTCCTGGCCATAGGGCCTGATCAGCCTTATGCTCATTGATACTAGAGACCTACATGGTCCATATTGACTGACTGGAGATTGTATGACTTCTTTTCATACAGTCCATCCCATTATCTGTCTTTCCATATGTAACCGTGCTTATATGTTATTTCTTTGACTTTACAGTGCCCTGATATCCATATTGTATATTGTTATTCCTTTGACTGATACCATTGTTTAATTATGCCTATTATTTATTGTGATGCATGTAAATTCACTGAGTATCATCTATACTCACCCGTTTGCTTGTTTACCTATTTCAAGGGAGGAGTAGGTTGCATAATCCAGTCTTCTGTCTTCCGTGGATTTCTGCTACAGACTATTATGTATATTTCTGGATATTCTATATTTATTTTTTATGTTCATTATCTAGCTGCTCCATGGGTATGTATTAGGTTAGCTAGGAGATGAACATTGTATATGATATGTTGGTGATTATATTATGAGTTATTTGATGGTATTATGATATAATATATGATTGTGACAGCCATTTACAGAATGATTACATAATACATAACATAATGTATAACAAGTTAACAGAATGACTAGTAATTAATTAATAAATGAATAATAATATATTGAGGTTTATAGATTGTGCAAATGGTACTAGGTTCTACGAGTGTCGGTCGCAATTGGCATTTTCCGTGCCCTAGGACTGTCGCGGTCCGGGAAACTGGGTCATGACAGAGGTGGTATCAGAGCACTAGGTATACATAATGTGAATCTAAGTTACAGATGAATAGTGATTGAATTACAGAGGAATAGTGATTAGTTATAGAATGGGGTAGAATTAAGTATACCATGGAGCATAAGATTTCCTTTGTCATCTATTGCTGTCATTGTCTGTTATATGTTATTATTCTATATTTTTACTGTATTCTGAGACTATTTATGTTTTTTCCCGACATATTATTGAGACATCCGACAGCAGAGACAGAGACACCAGAGAGGCTGAGGTTGCCTCCAATGAGTCCCTAGTGAAGGAGATTAGTGTATCAGAGGGTCCGTCTCGATCCCGACGGACTTCAGAGGACACAGAGAGAGGAGATGACCCATGGAGGGTAGAGATGATGAGAGGTTTGATGGAGTTGAAGAGGGAGATGGCTAAGATTAGGAGGCAGAGACAGCATGTACAGCCACCACCTGCTCCTGTAGTAGTATCTCCACCAGTAGTACCTGAGGTAGTGGCACCGACTCCTGTGCATCCAGTGGGGGCTCAGAGGGAGCCAGCTTTACAGGGGGGCAGGAGAGAGATTGATGAGGGAGGAGTTTCTATGTTTAGCTTTCTGAAGCTAAACTTACCAGAGTTCATAGGAGATAGGGGTACAGATCCTGTTGATTTTTTAGAGGAGGCAGAGAAGGTAGTAAGGAGACTACCTTGTTCTGAGTTGAGATCAGTAGAGCTGGTTGGTCTATTGCTTAAAGGTAAGGCTTGGACGTAGTTCTCGAGGCATATGGAGAGCACCCACCTATTTGGGCAAAGTTTCGTCAGGGTCTGATTGATGAGTTCATCACTGAGGGTGTGAGGACCCGTAATCTGGTGAGATTTGAGCAGCTAGAGCAGGGGGACCAATCTGTAGAGGAATATGCTGAGGAGTTTATATGACTGAGTAGATATGCTGCTCACATAGTACCTACTGAGGCAGATCTGATTAGTAGGTTCCGGAGGGGATTGCATGCTGCCTTGCATAATGCCTTGTTAGCTACAGAGTTTACATCATTGACTATAGTGATAGACAAGGCCACATAGATGGAGGAAAAGTACAAGACCAAGAGAGCTAAGAGAGAACCGAAGAGGAAGGGTGGTCCGGGATCACAGAGTAGTAGGAGGGAGAGCAGCTGCCATCCTAAGTAGGCAGAGCCAATGCCCAGATTTGAGCAGAGATCTATGCGTAATAGTCAGAGGAGGAGACTTTAGAGTAGGGGTTAGCCAGTGGTTCAGTCAATGCCTGCTTACTCTCAGGGTTCTTCAAGACTGGTTACATAGGCACCCAACATTCCTGTTTTTGGGTTTTATGGTAGGAGGCATGGGGGGGGAGTGCTGGAGACGGAGGGGTGCATGTTTGAGGTGTGGCCAACAGGGCCATTATATTAACACTTGTCTAGTAGGAGTTGATCAGCAGCCATCGGTTACATTTTCTCAACCAGTGGTACAGGCTAGCTAGAATTTGGGTAAAAAGACTACAGCTAGAGGCAGAGGCATGGGAGGTCAGGTTCCCAGTAGCAGTCAGGCTCCAGTTGGTAGGGGTCAGGGAAGAGTATTTGCGGTCAACACTTAAGACGCCCAGAGATTAGACAATATCATCACAGGTACTATTCCGGTTCAGAATGAGATTGCAGATGCCTTATTCGATTCGGGTGCAACTCACTCTTTTGTGTCACCACATTTTACACCCAAATTGAATAAGGAGAGGAGGTTGTTATATGTTCCATTGACTATTTCTACTCCTATAGGGGATTATGTGGATGTTGATCATTTCTATCCTGATTGCATTGTTGAGATTGATGAACATATTTTGCGTACTGATTTGATTGAGTTTCCTGTGCTTGAATTGGATGTGATACTGGGTATGGATTGGTTAACTAGACACCGGGCAATGATGGATTGTTATCCGAAGAAAGTTAGATTCCAGCCTGAGGGGCAGCCAGAGTTTGAGTTTTAGGATGAGATTCGGGAATTTCGAGTTAACCTGATATCTGCTATCCAGGCTCGGAGGATGATTGGGAAAGTTTGTTCAACCTATTTGGCTCATGTAATGGATGTACAGAGGTCTTCTATACAGTTAGATCAGATACCGGTGGTTCAACAGTTCCCTGATGTACTTCCTGAGGAGTTGTCAGGATTGCCCTCTGATAGGGAGATTGAGTTTGAGATAAAGGTGCATGTAGGCACAGACTCGATATCCATTCCACCATATAGAATGGCTTCAGCTAAACTAAAGAAATTGAAGATACAGTTACAAGAGCTATTGGATAGAGGATTTATCAGACCTAGTAGTTCTCCATGGGGTACACCGATTCTGTTTGTGAGAAAGAAAGATGGCTCATTGAGGATGTGTATTGATTACAGGCAGCTAAACAAAGTCACAGTGAAGAATAAGTATCCATTACCATGGATAAATGACTTATTTGATCAGCTGCAGGGTGCCAACCATTTTTCTAATATTGATCTGAGGTCTGGGTATCATCAGTTGAAGATCAGGAGTGGTGATATACCTAAGACTACCTTCAAAATTTATTATGATCATTATGAGTTTCTAGTATTGCCATTTGGGTTGACCAATGCACCAACGACTTTCATGGATCTGATGAACAGGGTGTTTAGGTCATCTTTGGATAAGTTTGTCATCGTCTTCATTAATGACATACTTATTTATTCCAGGAGTGAGGAGGATCACAGGGAGCATTTGAGGATTGTGCTATAGACATTTTGGGAGCATCAACTGTATGCTAAATTATCCAAGTGTCAGTTCTGGTTGACTGAGGTGTGCTTCCTAGGGCATGTTTATCTACAAGGATGGTATCGTGATGGATCCTCAGAAGATTGAGGTGGTTACTAATTGGCCCCAGCCTACCAATGTTTTAGAGGTACGCAGCTTTCTGGGTATGGCTGGATACTATCAGAGTTTTGTGAAAAAATTCTCCCGTATTGCAACTCCTTTGACTAGATTGATGAGGAAACAAGAGCGATATGTCTGGACGGATGAGTGTGACCGTAGCTTCCAGACTCTAAAGTATTGCCTTACCAGTGCTCTGGTTTTGGCATTACCAGTTGAGGGGGAGAAATTTACTGTATATTGTGATGCTTCAGGGATTGGCCTAGGGTGTGTTCTGATGCAGATGGGTAGGGTAATTGCTTATGATTCTCGTCAGTTAAAAAAGCATGAAGCAAATTATCCAACTCATGATTTAAAGATGGCAGCTGTGATCTTTGCCTTGAAGATTTAGAGACACTATTTGTATAGGTTGAAATGTGAGATATATACTAATCATAAGAGTTTGGAGTATATGTTTTAGCAGAAGGATCTGAATCTAAGGCAGCGCAGATGGGTTGAGCTTCTGAAGGATTATGACTGCGAGATTCTATATCACCCAGGGAAGGCCAATGTAGTGGCGGATGCATTAAGCAGGAAATTGATGGGTAGTCTTGCTCATATCGTTATTAGCAGGAGGCCATTGATCCGACATATGAGAGAGCTAGCAGATTTGGGGGTAGAGTTGGATTTGGGTTCTCAGGATCGGAACTAGGCTCTGATAGCCCAATTTTGGGTTAAGTCACTATTGTTTGATGTTAGTATAGGTGCTCTAAAGACAATCATTGTAATGATGTTTTAAGAAATATATCAATAAAAAGGCATTATTTTTTAATCAGTAATTATTATTGTTTAAAGTAATATTGCATAATTGTTTAATAAAATCCAAGGTATAAACATAGCATGAAGGCATTCAAGATATGATCATGATAGTGAGATGCTTATCATGTGTAATTATATTTTAACCTAAATTTTCGTGGTCATAGAATCAATGAGAATGGACACTATTGATTCGGAAAGACTAGCACATGAGTATACTATTTGATTTGATCAAATCATTTGATCTCATAAAGATGATAACATTGAGATGTTTGAGTATAGCATGTGGATGCATTGAGATGTTTGAGTATAGCATGTGGATGCTTACAAGGAGTAGTAATTGCATCAGAGTGATCACAGGAGATAGTCATATGGAAATCTAAACAATGTTAATGACTTATCTCTGTATGGAAATGTGCAAATGTCCATAGACTTGAGATGCTTAAGAGTGATCTAGAGTGAAGATGCTATACTTTAATTCCATACCTAGCTCTCCCAAAGGGTCTGCTTGTAGGGTGGACATTGGGTATAGTTTGACACACTTGTAGATATTTAAGTAGTCAACAAAG
>CANXYC010284564.1:0-45009 GCA_948193065.1 Aleurites moluccanus | reverse complement strand
TAATTTTAGAAAAGTATAGTTAAATAAAAATTAATTATTTTAATTTAATAAAAAGTAATTTTAAATTAAAAATAATATTTTTTAAATTTTAAATAAATAAAATAATTAATTTTTATTTAGTTATTAATTTATTTTATTTTTTATATATTTAATTTTTAAAAAAATTATAAATAAATAAAATTTTAGAGACTAAATTATAATTTACTAATTACTTTTTAATTTTTGTGAGATCCAGGGACATAAGTTAATAGTAAGAATGGTCGGAATTGTAGATTTTAATAATGTTAGGGTCAAAATTATATCTTAAAAAATATTAAGAGTCAATGTGGTTCTAAAACTAAACAGTAGAGTCAAAATTATATTTTATCCCAAAATAAAATAAATATGAAAAACTAGAAAATTAATACTCTCTGTCCTAAAAAGATAATCATATTTCATTAAGAAATTTAATTATTTTTTAATTTATTACATTAACTTTATCACTTTCTTCCTAAAATATTTTTGTTAAAATACTTCTATTATATATTTTTTAATTTTTTTTTAATATTTATCATAATTAAATCATTTAACTTAATTGGTTACCATAATAATATTATGTGATAATATTAAAAAAATTTATCAAATTTGTAATTTCAACATTGAAAAAATAAAAAAATATAATTATATATGTGATATCATTGATATGAATTAATAAATAACATATTTAATAATTATTTATTAAATTAATATAAAAAAAAATAGATTATAATTTAAAATGAATAAAAACTGAAAATAAAATTATTTTTTTGTACGAAAATCTTATCCATAGTCTATAAAAATATAATAAATGCAGAATATTTATGGAAGAAAGATGGTGGAAGCCCACAGCCACAAGTTTACAGACAATAGGACATGAAATATTGATGGAGATTTAATTGGAGACCAAAATTGACCTCCCAACAATGGAGCAGGTTTTGTTAACTTCTTAGAGGCGTGCCAAAATTTTCTCGAAAACGTATATTAATGGAATTTTCGTACATTTTGATTAGCCCACAGGATGAGAAGCTTGGAATTTGACCTTTCTATTTCAAAACCTGGTTGGCATGCAGCTAAATTTCAAACCATTTAAGTTCTCGTAGATTTATGTCTATCTGATTTAGTGTACAGTTACAATCAATCAGAATTACATTTTAAAGTGTTTTAATAATTAATATTTTTTTATAAATAATTTAACACATAAAAATATAAATAAATAATATAATATATAAAAATATATGAAACATAAAATAAACCTACAAATAAAATAAAAGATTCAATCAGAATTATAATTATAATGCAGAGTGAAAAGAATAATTTAACAATATATTAATCAATCATGCTCTTTTCTCACTAAAAAGGAAAAACATAAAAATAAATTAAAATAATTTATACCCATTGATATGGCAAATATATGTCAACAAACACTGCATTCAAATTCTCATAAGACAAAATTGAAGTAAAACAAGCATAATCAACCATCACCAAGGTTTAGCCAAAAGAACGTAATAGCTACTACAATAAAATAACAAATGAAAAAAAAAATCAACACCTAGACTAATACATAATAGCTATTGAATGGGACTCTCACAATCAACTAAGCCCCCTGTATGTGGCACATACACTAAAATTATGCCTTCAAAATCTCTCTTGCATGCTTACAAGAGTTGATAATTGTAATCGTGGACCGTACACGTACAAGCACCCACCAACATGCGAGCAGGAGACTGTTATCTTTTAACAGTAATGGAAGTGCTTTCCAATCAGAGAGTTAATTTCGCCTAGTCATGTTTAGAGGAACTTGAGTATTCAGTTCCATTTTCTGCAGAAGTTACCCCAGATGAAGCGAACATGTCACTGCTGGTTGCATTTCCATTCCGTAAACTCTTAGCTGCTAGTGCTGAGTTTCTCTGAGGATCATTAGTAGCAGGCATCTGCCCCTCCTCTGCTAGTTTTTTAATGAGGTTCATAACAGTAGGAAGGAACTTTGTAGACAAGGAAATAAGCCCAGGAAGCTGTAAACAAAAGACACAAAATCAGGCTTAACATTGCAGAAACTAATAAAATTGTTACCTTTTAATGCAGTTATTTGATAAATAATTTGGAGCAAAGTGAAGCAAACACCGTTGAAACTGACTCTAATGTGGTGTTTGGCAAAGCTAAAGGGCTTTTTTTTTTTTTTTTTTTTTTGAACTAGCAAAAATGAAGATTAAGTGTTGAATTACACAAATGATGAAATTTCTAAATTATAAAATTGTATAGAAATCTAATCACTTATTGTATTCAGTATAATTTTTAAGTTCAAAATTGACTTATCATTGCAAATGAAATTTAATTTAATCAAGATTTTTAAATGATACATTACCAAGCAACTTCAAATAAAAAAGAGTTGAAAATTTTAATTTTAAGTGCTGAATGGTATTTTCAAACACGGTTAAATGGGTTAATTAGTTCAGATATCAGTCTCAACAACTAAGTCTATGGTCCAAAGATGTAACTCACAGCGCCATTTTGGAATTCACCAGCAATATCTAGTTGCACCCACAAGGCTTTAATAAGTAGAAAAACTACAAAGATGAAAGCCAGATAGAAGGGATTTCTGCCATAAAAATAATAAGAAGAAGAAGGGTTAGCCCACAAGGGGTCTCATCTTTCATCCATCAAAATTAATTCAGCAACTACATCACAAAGACTTACCTCAGAAGTGTCATAAATTCATTAAATCCTAGTACAATCAAAGCAACAATTGCCCATGGGGGTGGTAACCAGTTGTTATTACGTTTGTTAGCTTCCTGAAAATTGTAACAGAGAAGCAAATCAATGGAACATATGCAAAAAAAAAAAAGAGAGAGAGATGCGAGAGATATTCACAAGGCTTATGCATTTAGTTGTATCACAAAGCCTCAACTATAATAGCACTATTTCCAATTCCTACTAAAGCACAACAGTTTATGTTTCCCAATAGTTGTTAACCAAACCCAGAGACCAGGAACTCCATTATTAACTCATTAGTGGGGCCTGCCCCAGCTGGAGCCAGTAAACACTAAACACTTCAGTGTAAAGTGAAACTGCCCAACTCTAAAGAACAAGGGAAAAAAATGCATGAAATGAGTTATAGGTGATAATCATGCCTGAGCAGAAATGGCCTGAGTGACGCTGTACTCTGTCTCTGCCTTGAATTGCCTCCACAAAGATTTGCACTGGACAGGTGTGATCAATGTCCTTGACGATGGGATCTGTAGTAGAATAATAAGTTACAAGTGTCAGTTAGGAATTAAGGTAAAGCAAAAGGGTCTCAAAGAATTAGTCAGCTCAGGAGAGAGGGAAATTTCAAACTATCATCAATGCCCTTGTCCTATGTAAGCTCGAAATATCCAATAAGCAATTTCCAATTAATTTATCATGGTGTTTAGCGCTGGAACCTGACCAATCAATCAGGATCTCCAAACACAAACAGTATTAAAAGCAGTATGCACTTATTTACATCGATAACCATATATTTGGAGCTGCAGATCCATTCATTCTACCATCAATGGGATTCATTTTCACAAGTACATACCATATTCAAAAATACATGAAGAAATAAATTGACAGTCAAACTAACAAAAATAGAAAAATAAAAATGCCCAGAACTTTCTTCATATTGAAAGAACTGGGCTTAGTGACACTGGTCAATCTAATTCATTTAAATACCATCCAGAAAAGTACAAGAATATCAAGTAGTTCCCAATGTTCCAGTGTTCTATTAGAGAACCATCTAATTCAAATGTTTTATGTAGTTCAAAGTTCCCCATTTCTTTTTTTTAGTTAGTTATATATGCTTTTATGACAACAATACTAAGAACAAAGTATTGTAAACTGCAAGAAAAAAATAGCAATAAAAAAATAAGTCAACCTCTTCCCAGGTGCTTGAGGCCAGTGGATCATATGTTGTAACACTTCTATCAGTAATAACAGCATTGTTCTTGGCATCCAACAAAGCAGATGATAGGGTACTTTCAATCTTATCAGCATCATCATCCAAACGGATTGCAACCATTACGGATAACAACTTCAATGACTGGAAAAAGTTAATCAATCAAATCATTAATGATCCAATATTAATATATATATATATTAATATTCAACATTTGATAAACTTAAATTGTATCATACTGCAGAGCGGGCAACTTTTGTGATTGCTCGAATATCTTCATTTCCAGTCCAAACTCGTGGCATTGAATCAGAATCATGGCTAAATAACATAGAAAACCTGTATGCAAATTTGACAGTTAATCCCCAGAAATGCACTCTGAATCAAATGAAATAGCAAAAACAAAAATATTCTGAATTGCTACCTATCTTTCATACGGATCAGGACTCGTCCAGCTTCTTCCTTTGCTTTTGCTTCAACTACACCCCTTGCATAACTCTCCAAACTTGTAAGCATTTTATCCTTAGTTTGTTCATCCATGTCAAAGCCAACAAGGGCACTAGAAAGGCCAGAAACAGCTGATTCTGTCTCGCGCTGCAGAAGTTTCCTTATTGCTGGCCAAGTCTCATTATTAGCTCCATCCAAAAGAGCTTCCACAGGTCCTGATAATGCTTCATTGAGTTTTGCCTATAAATCATGCCAGTGAAATTTTTGTGTCAGCATCTATTCATAAAACAAGACAAACTTCTCAAGATTCTGTCTTTCTAACTATCAATCACTGATCATGCAAATGTTGTCACTAGACAAGCCTAACAAGCTTTTACTATATCTAAAATCCATGTGCAATTTTCTCCATTAATTTACTAATTTTGCAATAATGAATATTGATCATAACGTGAAAGTGCTCCATGTACATATTTTCTCCACCAACCATCACTTCAGCACAATTGAACTCCTTCAACAATTTCCCATCATACAAAAGATTAATTTAATTCCAACATATTCACAGATACAATTAACTTCCATATAAACAGACATTATATAGCTCACTCATCTTGCATTCAGGACAATCACTGAAGTAAGAGTATAAAGAGGAAAAACCTGTTAATAATAATACCTCAAAAGATGATTTCAGTTCAGACAATTTATCAGCAAGGACAGAAGCAATATGTGCATCTATATCACGCCGAAGCTTATCCCTCATTTTAGAGGTGTCCCAATTTGCTTGTTCAATGACAGCATCTGTGATTATTATGTATCAATGTTAAAACATACTTTGTAAGCCTCTTCAATAAAGCCAACAAGTTTAATTCTGAGTACGTCTACAATATGCGATGAATAAAAGTTGACCTTTAAATTTTGAGGATTTAGTTACCTATTCAGTGTTTTAAAGATTTGAATCTTGTGTTTTTGTTTTCTCAGCATTTTTTTCTACATTAATGAAGAAAATTAAGTGACATAGTGGAACTTAACAATACCTGTACATCCTTTGTCAAATAGAGCCATGTAAGTCTCACTGCAAGAATGAGCAGCCAAAGAAAACCCTTCCCCAGCATTCAAAGCCTTATCAAATGCTTCCTTGAATTTGTCAAAATCTCCTGACCTTATATGTCCCAACATGGATTGGAATGCCGGTTGCACAAGCTACCAAATCAGAAGAAAACAAATAATGAGAAATTAAAAGACAAACAACTGAACATATATTCAAGTTGACTATTAGTAAATTAGATTCTGTGAAAAAAAATTCAATGAAATGGGGTGTGGCGTAATGTGATGTTTGGGCCTCTCAACCTGCTAGGTCATTTTGGTTGGATGCCACAAACAAGGGAATAGTGGCACAGATGGGCTGCTTGCACAACACTAAGGCCCAGCTGGCCACATACATATAATCCAACATTTTCCTTTTCATCTCCTCTCATTCCCATCTACAGCTTAAAGTCTCAAACCAACAAGCATACATTGACTTCAAACTAGTCTCCATTCTAATTTGAATTTTTTTTTTCTACATTTACATTGGGATTGCATTTGGGCCAGATATCAAGGGTATCCCCCTCCATCACATGAAATCTCCTCACACGGAAAAATATATTATCAGTGACCAATTCATGAACAGTCCCAGAGTTATGAAGCTAATATTGTAATTGACGATCATAAGAATCAGTAACATCCCACTCTTTTAGTTGCACATGGACAGACATATAGGTTATAAAGCAACATTCACATTTTCAGATTCATTACAGACCAAACTCCTTTGGACTTGGGAGATGAAGGTGTGATCTTGGCTATCTTCAAATACATCAATGCTGCAGTCTTCTCTATACATTAAATACCTTAATACTACCATAAATTTACTATAGACTACTGAAGAGATGGATTACTTGTAGCAATTTTTCTTCAAGCTGTTTTCGCTTTGCAGATCTCACTCCTTCATCAAAATAAGTAGCTTCCACGTCATACCTAGAATTACAAGAAAATAAAACTCAATAATACTAATGAGTACAATAGTATATCAATATAGATATTTTTTCAAAGATAATGCTAAACAACAGAACAAGTGCTCCAGAAAAGAATATACTCATATGATATCATTCAGAGTAGAAAACAACATGAAAATTGCATCAAAAGCTAATGCAGAGATGCTCAGCAACTAAGCCACTCTATCTGATCATACAACGACAGCCATGAGATCAAATTGACATAATTATCTAGGGTCAGGAGAAGAGAAGCGAACAATGAAAACAATGAATAATTTAACATATGGAACCTCATACATTATAATAGAGAAGTCAACAAGATCTATATGCAGCCTGCCAACCGATAAACCACCAGATATAATATGACCCAGCATAGTAAGAGTTTCCATCCCAGTACTCATTTTTGTTACAATTCCTATTAATTTTTGTGAAATGAAAATCCATATACAATGTTACTCTCTAATATTACCACATTGGACAAGACTAGTAGCGAAGTGCATAAATATAGATAGCAAATGTGGCACAGCTTAAGGCAGCACCATGAAGCTGTCTAACCCCATGTCGAATTACATGAGTAACACAGCTATTGTAAATGTATAAAAAGGATTTGAAGAACAACACTTACTCTGACAGACATGCATTTAGAGTTGAACTAAGCTTCTTGCCAAAGCCAGAAACTGGGCCAGATTGTACAGCTTCTTCTATATGACACCACTCCTTTGTTGTGGGTTTATAAACAAACTTGGTTAGTGAACTTTTATAATTTTTTAGTCAATTGAAGTTTTTAACAGCCAGCAAGACTAATTCAATCAAAAAATAAAAACAAATGAGCATGAGAAGAACACGTACCTCATTTGCACAAAAATTAGCATACTTTTCATTGGCAATTTCTTCACAGCGTACGGTAGCAACCATCACCTGTAAATAGATGGATAATAGAAGTCATTAAATACATGTTGATCCATTTATTATAAGCATCTGTGCAAACATTCACAAAATTACCTTGTGGGCCGGAAGGTCAAGGTCCTTGTTGTCCTTGATGACCTTCCAGATTTGTTGAGAACTAAAAGAAAATCCAGAAGCAGGAACTACACCCCGTCGATCTCCCGCAAGGCCACCAGGTGCAATAGAATGATGGAATCGTTGCCTCAAATTAGCGACCTTTATTGATAAATAGTAAAACAAATTACAAAATGAATGCCAACTATCCAAGGGATCTAGCAATGTCTTCTACAATGTAAACAAGAATCCTCGAAATAAAAGAACGACTTGCAATGTGATAAATTTCAATTGATAGTACAGGACAGTTGGAAATCATAACCATAAAATCATTTAATTTTGGTATACATCTAACTTTAAGTGAATGCTTATCACTTCAACTATTAGAAGAAAAAAAAAAAGCAGCAATCTCAAGATTCAACATCATGAAATCTCATTTCCAGTGTTCACACATCCCTCAAGGATCTAAGTTAATTTAGACAAAAATCTGGCTTACTTGTTCTCTGAATTGTTCTTCCTTTTCTTCAAAACTAGAAAGTGCAACAACTTCCACCTGTCCATACATCACAAGCAACAGCAGATCACCATAAATTCTCTATTTGCGCTCTAAAAGAGTACATGCATAAGCTTATCTCAGCAAACAGGAGGATATCTCACATTAAAAAATTCACTTAATGGAGTTTCCTTGTGTGCTTGTGGCTTAGGAACAGCATCCCAGATCTGCAGTTAAAGAAAGAAAAAGAGAAGTCAGAGAACAGTTTTTTTTAAGTCAATCAATAAAAAGGGAAGCATATTTTTTACCTTCTGAATATCCTCTCTTAGAACAGGTTCTAAATTTTCCAGTGGTGTCTGTAAATAATGAAAGATCAAAACAC
This sequence comes from Aleurites moluccanus, assembly GCA_948193065.1. Lineage (NCBI taxonomy): Eukaryota > Viridiplantae > Streptophyta > Magnoliopsida > Malpighiales > Euphorbiaceae > Aleurites > Aleurites moluccanus. The sequence continues at coordinate 36,733 of CANXYC010284564.1, read as the reverse complement.
AATAAAAGAAATTTGGCCCAATTCACTTTACACTACGAATTAATGATAAACTCAAAACATAAGAAGGAATGAAATAAGAAAGACTAAATCTCTCTCCAGTCAAAACGTTAAGCTAAACATAATAGAGGAACACACCCTTGTTTTATCACGTATGACAAACATTAAAGTTGTTTTGCGTGGACTAAACAATCGCATCATAACCTGCAAGCAAACAAAAACCATAAATAAAAGCATGAAAGCTTAAGAAAACCAGGTTAACTGCTTATGGAAAAAACCTATACTGAGATTACCTGGAATACAGTCTTCAAAAGAGGTTTATTTGCAGCTTGCTCACGGCCAATATCATGACACCACCTAAGAAATATTTCACAGCAAGACCATGCATACAAATTATTGGAAACCATTTCAGGAAACATTGATAAATTTGAATAATTCAGGTCTAGTGCTAAATGTAGATCTTACATGTTAATCAATACTATATCTGAAACAGCAAGGGCAAACAGTGCACTCTGCTTCTCAAATGCAGTGTCATCCTAAAATATGAGGGGAAAAAAAGTAAGTGAGAGCAAACATTATTGGTGGGGGGAAGAGATTATGCTGCTGAAATTGCGATGTTAAGCACATATGGCATGCTTTCCTAACATAAAATGAAAAGTCAGGCTCCATCCAATTTGTTGCTTACAGCATTGACCAAGGAATTCTACACATGCTTAAATCAGACAACAGTCAATGTGCAGCAACCCAATTGTTAAACCGAACACATCAAATTCTAAACCTGTGCAATTTCAATCAGTCAGCTGCGAATATTGTATCTGAACCTATTGATACATTTGCATCCTAACCACAATCTTGAAAGAATCATTTTGCTGTATGGCTATATATAGATATTGCATAAAATAAATGAATTTACACTTAAAGCAGGGTATAAAAGATGATAGAGAAATGCATATTGTCACAAGGAAAGGATAAAATGTGCACCTCTCCTCGTTCTCTACCATCAGTGCCCTCCAAGTCCATTACAAGAGTAGATGGCTCAATGCCAGCACATCTAGCTAACCATATACCTTTAGTAGTTTGAGACCTGAAAAGAATAATAAACCTGTCAAGCTTCCAAAATCCTAAATAGTTTTTATTCAATATAAAAATAAGAAGAAAATCTAACATGAAATCAATACAAGAATATACCTTCCTCTAAAGGCATCCATCTCTCTAAAGTTGGTACCAAACAAATGGTTTAATAGAGTGCTTTTCCCTGTTCAGTCCATAGGAAACAATATCTAACTCTTTAGACAATGTAGATTAATCAATAATAGAGTCGAAAGCAGAATATGTGAAAGCTGCAGCCTAACTCTGGAAAAAAAAAAAAAGGAACAAAGTATGCTGTTCATAGTAAATATCGCAGCAATGACTTTCCCCATTGATTAGAACCTACATCCATGTGACTAAATTTTAAATAAAAACCTTTTATATGTTTGCTAGCTAATTCATATTATTCTAGCCAATAACTAATAATGTTAATTGCAAGTTACAGCATGAAATCTCACTATTGGAAAGACATGAAACTATAAATTAACAAGTAAATGGAGAAAAAGTAAGAATACATACCACTACTTTGAGGGCCCATGATAGAGACTACAGCATATGAGAGTCCACATTCTCCCAATCTCACATCCTTGATAAATTGATCTAATCCATCAGCATTAAATGTGCCATCTCCATCAATTAACTGAGTGGAACAGCATTCTTCATTTTTTGCTGAAATCGCGAGGGATGCATATTGATCAATACTATATTATAGCTTCCAAAGTTTCATACTATTAATGTTAAAAGACATTTTGATCATAAAACCTTCAAAACAGCTCGTTAATTCACAGAATAAGCCAACTCTGCATGAATTTAAAATCAAAATTGAAAAACACAATAGAGATCATCAAGCACCAAAGATGAGATTAATATTTCACCAACACCCACAAAAAACTTCTCAGTTCATGAGATTCATAATCATTACTTTGCAGCAACCATCCACCCTCACCAATGATTGCTGAGAAAAATAAAAGTGAGAAAAAGAAAATGAAAAGATACCATAATCTTCAATAAAATGGCGTTTTCTGATTTCGTTTGAAAATAATCAAATTCATACATTCGATTGAAATTAACCCTTTATTCATCAAACAACAATAAGAAAAATTCTCTAAATCTTAAACTATTATCCATTTCCCCTCATTTTCCAAGCTACCGAACAGGATTAACAATTTCATCATGATCCAAATTCAAAAACTCAAACAAACTAATAATTTATAAAAATCACCAGAAAACCCAAATCCCAAATCAAAAATTGGGTCCAATCTATCTTGTCAGAAAAACAGTTATTCATTTTCGTAATATAATGAGCTCATATGTTTCAAGTAGCTTCAATTACTGAAAAAACCCGTTAAAATTTCACAACAATAATAAACCGCAAAAACAGTTACGCAAAGCTAATCCAAAACGGATGATTATAATAACGGCTTAATAAATTAACATGAATCAGATACATAATAATTATGATTAAAACAGCTTCAATTGAAAAATGTTAATGTGGAGAGAGAGAGAGATTTATATACAAAATGGATCAGAGAAATTGAAATTGAGAGATTACCCATTTGACTTGGATCGAAACTGGAGGGGATTGAGAGTTCAATTCGACCTAAGAAATGTTGGGTAGTGAAGATCGATTGATAAAAGATGGAAGATAGAAGAAAACAGATAGATCTCAAAGGTGGAATTTTTTGAACTTCTATGCGCTTTTTTTTTCCCTTTCTTTTTAATTTAAAGTTGAGGGCTTGACTGTCAAAAAAAAAATTCATAAAATTGGATTTAAAAAAAAAAAAAAATTGGTTTTGAGGTTTTTTTCTGGTAAAAGATGGATAAAGAAGATAAACTCTCTTTTTTTCCAAAGAAAAATTAGTGCTAGTTTCATTTGACATTAATGATAAAAAGTTACTTGTTATATCATTGCAAGTAATTTACAAAAACAAAAGAAAAAAAATAAAAGTTCTCTTTTTATAATTATTACAATCTTTAAAAATAAATGACCATTATATGATTTATATGGATTATTATAATATAAAATAAATTTAAAAGTTGAATTTGTCATATTTTAAATTATTAATTTTAATTTTTTATTTTTAATAAGAACTAAAATTTTATTATATATAAATCACAGGTATAAAGTTAAAGTTACATGTAGAATATGAATTTATTACAATGAAAAATCTATTAATTTTATACCCATGACAATTATAACTTAAGAAAAAATTAATAAAATTAAATATGTGATTAGAAGAAAGAGCTGCCAACTACATTGGTAGGTAACACTTTTAATTTGTAATTGATTGCAAAATCAAAGTCTGAATGACATGTATATAAATTTATCTACAAATATTCTCATTAATTTTTAGAGTGTAAAGAATGAATTATTTTATTGTAGTCTTTGAGCTATCCATTATACTCTCAGACTTCAAATATCTTTGACCTGTAAAAAAAAAAAATAGATTTAATAAAAACACGAATAACATAATTAACGATGAAACTTGTAATTTTCTAAATTTTCTTAAAAATTTCGTTTGTGGTTAATTTAAAAATAAAAGTTTCAAGAATTTAAATGATTCAATTGTGAAAAAAATGTTTAATATTTTAATTAGCGAACCGGTTTTATATTTAGTGGAGAATCTTATACTTAAAATTTTTTGGAGTAATATATAATTTTTTTAAAATTTAAATATTTTTAATATATATCAAAGATTTTTTAAATATCTTAAGAATTCCTTTGGGACAATAATTTAAAATTAAAATTAAAATTTTTAATTTCAATTTCAATTTTTTAAAATTAAATTTATGTTGAATTTATAATTTTAATATTTATATCACAAAAATAATTAAAATTATGTAAAAATTAATAGCAACAATGGGATGTCGATGGTGGTGGTTGGGGTCATGGCGAATTAATGGTAGTTCACCAATACTGACGAAGGGGATGCTATTAATAAGGGTGGTGGACTGTTGATGGTGATAATAATAAACCGTTAACACCAATATCAGTAATGATGGTGGCGATGAAATTACATTGAAAATTGTGAAATTATATTTTTTATAAACTAAAAACAGAATTGTGAAATTATTTATCTAATTATATTATAATTATAAGAAATTATGGATATAATTTTAATTTTAATTTTCTTAGCGCTTTTAAATATTAAAATTAAGTGTTCCCAAATTAACCCTAAAGACAATTACTGCCCATAATTTGTAATGATTATCTTGTAATTGCATTTATTTTCATTCAATAATTTTTATTTTTTTTCAAATCCGCTATGGTAATTGAAAAAGATACAAGTAGAAAGTTTTGTAAGAATTTGAAATTACATAAAGTTAAAATTTATGTCATATAAAAATCAATTTATTGAGGATAAATTTGCAAAAATAAAAAATTGGCATTAACATTTTGTGATTGTTAAAGATTGAAATATCCAAATTAACAATACAAATTTCACGTGCACATGTAACCAGTTTTAGTAGAGATTCTTCAGACACTAGTCTCATAAATGTCCACGAAATCACGTGATGTGTGAAATGAATTTTCCCACAATAATTCTTTATTTTAATTAAAATTAAAGTAAATTCTAAATATATCATTTAGTAGGTGTTCAAATTTATGGACTAAAAAAATTAATTTGAAATTTGTTAGTCATTAAACTTAATTCTATGGTTAATTATTGATAATTATTTTTTTTTTTTTTAAATTCCTATCTGGTCAGCAACCCAAATCAGCAGCCACGGATGTTCATTATTTGCGGGACCCAGCTGCGGGTCATACCAGTTATAGTATTTGGTAACGTGGCAGAATATCACTGGACTAATGAGGGTTTATGATTTTGTTAAAAAAAAAAAGGAAAAAAATGGGCCGGGGGATGGGTCCCACTTTTATTTATTTCTTCAAACCGACTTGAGTGGGATCCACTTGGCGCCGTCCATTTTTTTATTTTTCCCAATGAAAGTGGACGGTGTGCGATTTCATGGACCTTTGTAGAGCGTGCAACCACGCTCCACTCATCCACCGTAGATAGTGCAACTTTCGGTACAGACAAAGCCCCTTTCTGACCAACATTCCTCACTCTATCATTTTTTTTGGTATTTAAGTAATTTCATTGATTTTTTGGGTTAAGGAGATAATTAATGTTAATCTTTGAATTTAAGTAACAAAAAATAGTTTTTTTTTAATAAAATAATTTGTTTAATTTAAATACTATATTTTATAAAGGGAATAATTAGATAGGATAATAAAAAAGAAATAAGAAAAAGATAAAAATAAATTAGCTTTAATGCAAGTGTTGTCTATTTTGACAGTTAATTAATGTTATGAGATTAAAGCGGTAGAGGAAAAAAAAAGGTTTCTGAATTAATAATCTACCTTTTTAACACAATTTGTTTTTAGGGGTTTTTCGTTATCCTGAGATTTTATTGATAAAAATCAGATATCTCTATTAATATATATCAACTTTTAATTTTATAAAGTATTTAATTTGTTTAAATTATTTTGATTATTAATACACTTAAAAAATTCATTTAAAGCATTTAATTAACACGATAAGCCATTACGAATATTGAGAAATTATGTGTAGGTATGAAGCAACATTTTAGAAATGATAATGAAATAGATTTAAAGTGAATTTTATTATTTTATTTAAAGCGAATTTCATTATTTTTATTTTTCATTTCATAGATATTGAAACTTCATGAAATATAATTTTTTCATATAAGAATTAATGTCTTATGTATTTTATTTATTTGTATTTAACATAAAAAAAAAATAAAAAAATTATAAATTTTTAATAAAAAAATAGATATTTAATTAAATAAAATATAATTTTCTTATAAATTTATTATAATTTTTTACTATAATTAAAAATTTTAATTTTTATATAAACTTATTATAATTTTTTATCATAAAATTATATTTATAAATTGATATTCATTAATTGAAATAATAAAATTTAAATAAAAAATAAATATTTATCATAATCTATAAATTGAAATAAATTTTATCAAAATTATTTAAAAAATAATATTATAAAATTAATAACTAATCATTAAAAGATAATATATATATATATATATATTTCAATGTATAATAATAAAATATTAAATATATTTTTCTATAAATTATTATTATTATTAATTTTTTCTATAAATAATTCTTTAATAACTTAATCACTTAATAAAATGTTTTATATTTTTCTTTTTAAAATAAATATTTTTTCATTAATTCATTAAAATATTTGATTAAATTATAAATTTCATTTTTTTTTATTTTTTTATAAGTTCAATTATACTATAAAAAGTTAATTATTTTCTATATATATATATATATATATATATATATATTGGATAGATTCAGAGCAATTATGGAATGAGGTACATAATTTTCATATTCATCTCGTGTCCATTAAAATATTTTAGATTTTTTTTCTTTTCATTTCATTTTCGCATCAAAACGATAATTTTTCGTTATGATTAAAAGAAATAGGACATATTCGGATCATGGCATTTTATCTTTCATAATATATTATTTTTATTTATATAAAATATGTTTATATATGATTAAAATGAAAATATATTTTTATGTGAATAGAAAAAATATATTCATATCTTAATTAATAATTTTTCATAAATTTATAATTTGAAATTTTAAAATAAGTCATGGAGTAATTTGAATAGCCGATCGGTACTTTGATAGGTTGCTGAACATACTCGATTAATAAGATCATCTACCTAAAAGAATTATATCATCTCAATTTGTCACTATTTTCTTTTCTTTCTTTTGTCGGATTTCTTTGGATCATGGGAGGTCACTTTGTTACTTTGTGCCTTACCGAAGAGACTGAATTTCTATTATGCATTACACAAGAGGGAAAACATATCAATATTTTCCTTAATCATCGTGTTGAAATAAATATTGATTATAAGGAATATTTTATGTGTACTTAAATTAATAATTATTGTTTTGTCTGAAATAAGCTGTGGTTAGTTGATGATGTTCCAATTATATATATACAAAAAATTGTGACAGTGCAGAAAATATCATAGTTTTTATGCACAGGGAGAGGATAGCATTAAAAAAAAAAAACAATAATAATTGAATTGAAATGAAATGCTTAAGAAATGTGCCAAAATCTTAAAATATACTCACCAATTATTTTCTACAAATAAATTAGAATATTCACAAAGGGTTATCACTAATTATATTTTAAAAAACAATTTTATATTTTAAAAACGATTGTTGGATGAGAGAAAAATTATTATAACAACTAATTTATATGATTTAAAATATTTTTTTTACATTTAAAAAAAATAATTATACGCGAGAGATATCACTATTTTATTATTATTTATTAAGTGAATTAAATTTCATTATTAGTTTATTAATCACTAATTTTAACTAAAAATACAAACAAAATTTATTTATTATTTACATTATTAAAGTTTTGATTTAAACTAATATTTTAACATAAATGTAACTACCACTATATCAAAAGTTATTGACATTATTTTTTTTTGAAGAAAATATAGGATATTATGATAATGATCTGAGGCTAATACACTTGGCAGAGATTCTGGTGGATTATCCCATCTTATTACAAAATTTTCTATTTAAGCACCAAACCTGGCCAGCATATGAGCTGCCTGATTTCCTGCATTATAATCTTACAGTCCTCAACTAGCAACCCAAAACTAGATTGATTAATATTAGAGTCCTGCAAAGCATGAATAAGCAGCACAACATCATATTCAACAATCCCATGGTTCAAATGTAGCTCATTAACCCAACTTAAGGCTTCACGAAAGCTTAAACATTCAGCTTAGAAAATACCCTCCTCGGAGGAAACGCTACATCTAATACTGGATGGTTCAAATGTAGCTCATTAACCCAACTTAAGGCTTCACGAAAGCTTAAACATTCAGCTTAGAAAATACCCTCCTCGGAGGAAAAGCTACATCTAATACTGGCCAAATGATATGAGCGATACGCCCTAGAACTCTCCTTCGAAATTGGGGGATAAAGGTAATGGAACTGGTCTTGGCAAATAGTACACGACCCGCACAGTCCCTGCCCATACAACCCAGCCCAATCTTATTAGGGAAGAGGAGGAAAGTACCGTAAATCTGGGGAGAGGATATCTCATACTTTTATATTTAGACCTTCTTTCAAGCCAATACAGTCATTATCATTTCTCAGTCAGAGGCAGAATTTAAGTAGAGGCATGAGTATGAGATTTTTTATTTCTAGTTATTTTTCAGGTCTTGTTAAACCAATTCAGATGACATCAGTAATGCCCACAAATACTTTTTGAAGGAAGAAACATTTTACGATATGTCGTATTAAATCGGAAGCATGCTTTAAACGTGGACAGTTTGAACATTTTTATAAAAAATATCCTACGCCCAGAACTTCACAGTTTTCAAAAGTAAGATCATCCCAAGATAAAAAAAAAAACAGATGAAAGTTATTGACATTATTATTATGTTTGAAATGATATATTACATTATTTTTTAAATTATATTTTCAAAAATTATTTTAAAAACCATAAAATATATTAAAATTTTTGTAGTTTTATATTACATTTATTTATTATAAATACATTCATAATAAATAATTAAATACTGCAAAAAAAATAAATTATATGTTTTATTAAAACATGAATGAATTTACATTTTCTATTTGATATGATTTTTTTTATAACTTAATTAATTAAATTTTATTTTATTAAAAAAAGTAGTTTACAAAGCCACTGAAAAAGGCACGAGATCGAAATTCGTAGGTTAGAGAAGGCGGGAAAGGAAAGGCAAAAAGAGGAGGAAAAGGAAAAGGAAAGAAAAGAAAAGAAAGCAGAAAAACAGAACCAGAGGGAGAGAGCAGAGAAAGGGCAGGGAATGAAGGATAAAAGGCAGAGATCGGTCGACGAGAGGTATGCGCAATGGAAGACACTGGTTCCTGTCCTCTACGATTGGCTCGCTAATCACAATCTCGTTTGGCCTTCTCTCTCTTGCCGGTATCCCCTCTCTCTGGTTCCTAGGGTTTCTGTTTTTTATTTCTTGGTTTGATAATGCATTTCCTAGTTTATTTATTATATTGATTCGAGAAAATACTTTGTTATGAGCTCTAATTCGCGTTTATAATTTTGCCAAATACTTTTCACCTTTAAAATTTATTTGTAATATGTAGCTTGATTTTGCAATTGTGTGCTAGATCTTACATTATGAATTAAACTTTATTGTTTTGTTCTAGTAATGCAAACAATTTCATTGTCTAGTTGATCTTAGTTGCATTAGGCCAATTGTTAATGCGATGCATATGTTTAATTTTTTTTTAATCTACAGCTCTTTTCTATTTTAGGTTAGTTTCCTTATAATTCTTAGCCATTTTCAGTTGTTTGGAAAATTTTCAAGGAGTTTCTATTGTTGGAAATAAGAGGTGCTTGTATGTATTAGGAATATGAAGAATGTGGAATGATTAAATTAAATTTTGTTGTGAGCTTGTGGCATCTGAGTTGCAAAGAGTTTATGAACTTTTCTTTCTCTCTTACTTTCATTCTTGATTTTTATTAGTCAATATAATATCAAGGTTTTCCAAACATTTAATATGTTTATAGTGTTCTTCTGGTCTCTAAAGCAGTTTGGTTAGTTTCCAAGAAAATAGAGGATAGCAGGAACTAAGTATTTCATTTTTTTTTTCTATTAGGGAATCTTTACTGCTAAAATTTTATTTGGACACATATTAATGCATGAGCAATCTTCCAAAGTTACAATTTCAAATGCATGTGAATTGATCCTTTATTTTTAATTTTTTTAAATAATAGATGGGGTCCACAGCTGGAACAAGCAACATACAAGAATCGTCAGCGTCTATATCTTTCTGAACAGGCAGGATCACAAAATATGAATTTGCATAATGATTCTATAGTTTATGATTTTCGTTTCGTATCACTAGTTTTTACCTTTTGTTAATCCAGACTGATGGCAGTGTTCCAAATACTCTTGTAATTGCAAACTGTGAGGTTGTTAAACCTAGGATTGCTGCTGCGGAGCACATATCGCATGTAATATCATTATGAATAGCAATTTCCTTTCTCCCTCATTATACACCATTATTCAATTAACTATAGGATCCTTTGATTGCTTGATCTAACAGTTCAATGAAGAAGCGCGTTCTCCCTTTGTAAGGAAGTATAAAACTATTATACATCCTGGTGAGGTATCTATTACTTCTTACTATTTTTATTTTTGCTTTTCCCTCTCCTCACGGTGAATTTATTGATTCTTCTAGAAGCTAAATTGTACGTAAACTTTTTGGTGGGAAGTCTCCAATGTTGAAACAGGAAATTCTTAGAATTGTGCTTATTGTTTAGGAAACACACAGGTTAATGGAAGAAAATTTGCTTTAATGTATCTCTCAAAATGAAAGGAAAAAAATGATCATTCTACCTTGGTGCTAGTTGAGAAGTGTATTAATTGAGGTGAAAATGACGTATATTGGATTGTCAAATATTAATGCAACAACTACTCATTGCATTAGAATTTTGCATCTGATCTATAAAAATGTTATGGCACTTCTAAATTGTGCTTAATGTAAGATGTGATGACTTCAATGACTCACTTTTTGAAGGTGGTGTTGCACTTGCCACGAAAGGGGAAAAAGAAAAAATTATATTGTTTGTTGCATGACAGTATGACTTCAACTGGTTTACTTGAGCCCCTAGTAATAGCACTCTCTTCAATATTTCTTGTTCTTTTCTTTCCTTTCACTCCACTTTATTGGCTTTCTAGATTTTAATTTTCAGTAACTTGAAAAATCATTTCCAAGGCATAAAAGGGTCTTCCATTGATTTCTTGCTTCTTTTATGTAAAGTTTTAGGAAGATTATTTTACTTTCGAAGATAGAATCCTCAAGCAAAATCTCTCTGTCTCTCTCTTGGTTTCTACATCTATAAGTTTGTCTTGCAATAATATCTTTTTGCCTGTAATGTATATCCATATTAATATTAATTGAGCTAAAATTACTCTTCTAACTTTGCTTTGTAATTCACACACCATTCTTCTATTGTTTAGGCATTTCAATGTGATTTTTTGCAGGTGAACAGAATCAGGGAACTGCCTCAGAACAGTAAGATTGTGGCTACACATACCGATAGTCCTGATGTAAAAATTTATTTTAAAATTATTAGTTATTCCTTTTCTCTTTTAGTTTCTAGTTATGAATTAAGGAGTTCAATTCAAATTAAATAATCCAATTTTCAAAATAGGTTCTCATTTGGGATGTTGAGGCTCAACCTAATCGCCAAGCTGCCCTGGGAGCCACAGAGTCTCATCCAGATCTGGTTTGTCACGTGGCAATGATTATTTTTCCCTTTTTCTTTTAAAAATCTTCAAATAAATTTTATATTTGTTATGACTTACAATCATACTTAAATTCTTTTGTATATACATTTTTGTAACAGCATGTTTAGCTTGAACCTATTTCAAATGTATATATCATAACCATTTTTGTAACTTTTGGCTCATAAGAACATACGAGTTGTTAATGGCCCTTGTGAGATTTAGGGAGTGATTTTTTTTACTTGGTTACATTATATTGCAGGTATTGACTGGGCATAAAGATAATGCTGAGTTTGCTCTTGCAATGTGCCCTACTGAGCCCTTTGTGCTCTCTGGAGGTTGGATGTGATTTAAATTATTTTCATTTCATATCACTTGCATAACTTAGTTGTTCTTTAAGCAATGTACTAAATTTTTTTCCTTTTTTTTTTTTTTTGAAATAAGCGATGTACTAATTTTTGAGATTTAATGAACAATATTTGGTTATGTGAAGTTAGTATCATCATTATGTTGTGGTGTTTTAGCGTGTTAGAAATGATTTTACATGTAAATGCTACAGATGCTTTTGTCCTGAATTTACTTAATAATTATTTTTTAAAAGGGCAGGTAAGCTTGCAGACATCTTTTGCTGCTGCAGTAGTTTCTCATGCTCATCTTTTGTGTACATCACTTGATATGTGATTTGCTTTTTCTGTCGGGTTTTACATTATGTTGGTTGGCAGTTACGCTAAGTATTGGTCTCACAATTTTTCAAATTCTGCAATTGTAATGGTAGGTAAAGACAAGTTAGTGGTGTTGTGGAGTATTCAAGATCATATCTCAACCTTGGCTGCTGACTCAGTGCCTTCAAAGTCTCCTGGATCTGGTGTCTCCAATGCAAAGCTCACCTCTAAGAGTGGTGGGAGAAATGATAAACCAACTGAGAGGTCTTCTATTGGTCCACGAGGCATCTACCAAGGGCATGCTGATACCGTTGAAGATGTTCAATTCTGTCCATCAAGGTACCTCTGGCAGTCATAATCTAACACATCGCATAATATACATCCAAGAATTTTTGCATTCATGAATTCCTGGTTTGTTTGGTGTGATGGCTTATCTGCTGTGTAACTTTTGCAGTCCTCATAAAAGCCTAGGGTTCTCTCCTTCCAGTATCACTTGATGACAGTGCCCTGATGTCTTCTTGGAATTTCTCCCATGTGATACTCTCTCATGTTTTTTGTTTTCGATGTGTAGTGCACAGGAGTTCTGCAGTGTAGGGGATGATTCATGCCTTATACTTTGGGATGCTAGAACTGGATCTGGTCCAGTTGTCAAGGTCTTATTGCTTGCCTCTGCACCTTTTATGTTCTTTATTCTATTATTTTCCTTTCTGATGAATGTCTTAAAAATGTATTTAATGCATGTGAGATTCCTATTATTTGGGAGGGGCAACATAAACATAAAATTGGCTTAGCTAGTTTAGTAGCAACAACCGAGCAACACCAGAAATGAATGGATAAGCAATTTATGGACCTGTAGGAAGATGGAGGTAGCACCCATGGAGGATAAGCTGATGGAAGATTATTTGAGATGGTGCAGTAACGTCCCTGGTCAACCTATAGATGCACCAAGATTGCTAATTAGATCTAAATATCGTTGGAGTAGAGAAGAGGGGAGAGAGACAAAAATGATTTTGGCTCAGGTTGTAAACATTATTTAGTTTGAAAATGACTCAAAAATTTTGCTCGAAACAAAATATAATGGAGAAAAAGTTGGGGACTGAACCTTAGTTGAGATATATTAAATAAAATTATGGTCATGTCATTATGGTGGGCAAAAAATCTACTTGATTATCCTGGTTTTGCCTGCAATTTTTCTGTGTATATGACCAGGAGCTCTGCATTTTATGTTGTGCTTTTGCCTAGTTATTTTTATGTTTTCATTTTGACAATTGCAGCTGCTTTTCCATTAGTTGTTTTATAAAAAAGAGCTGAATATGCTGTCACTTCCCCTCGTATTATATTTGGCACTGATTCTTGGAATTTTTTTTCCGGGTTATCTGGCAGGTTGCAAAAGCTCATAATGCTGATATTCATTGTGTTGATTGGAATCCTCATGATGTAAACCTTATTCTCACAGGGTACTTATATTCCCTTTCCTTTCTGCTGCATCTATTCTCTTTATTGTGAGAGTGGCAATACAGAATTTCTGTATCCATTTTCTTTATTATGAGCAACAATATGTAATTTGGGTTGATCTTTGTTCCATTGATTCTGTTTCATTTACACATTTTTTCCACCATTGTACTTGCAATGAATTTAAGTTTATGCAATTCATTGCGTGCCTTCAAGTGGTGTTATTTTTTTCTTCAGATCTGCTGACAATGCGGTTCACATGTTTGATCGTCGAAACCTCACTTCTGGTGGGTTTGGATCACCTATTCATAAGTTTGAGGGCCACAGTGCTGCTGTCCTTTGTGCACAGGTCTCAAATTATTTTGGCTCAGGCTTTAGTTATTGATTGCTATCTTTGTTGGCACAAGCAGGAATTACTTACTTTTTTGTTACTTCAACAAAATTTGATTCCAGTGGTCTCCAGACAAGTCTTCTGTCTTTGGAAGTTCTGCAGAGGATGGCATTTTAAATATCTGGGATTATGAGAAGGTGCTAAGTTGTATACTTTTCTTCTAGACAGCTTCTCTCTCTCTCTCATATGTTCAATCATATAAAATCCATAATAGAAAAAACAACTTAAGAAGTGAATACCACTTTGTATAAATTGAATGCCAGGACAATGCATGTTCTTAGCATTCTGGTACGAGTTAAAATGGAATGTTAAGATGTGGATTTACTTGCGGAAAATTCAGTGTTGAGGAACATATGAAAAGCCTCCCAGGAGACATGCCGTACAAAATAGATAAATAGGGTTGGCATAGTAGACTTGATTTGCTTAATGTGCCAAGTGCAAACAGGGTGAGAACTAGCCACAGGTCCAGTAGTCTGGTGGTCAAATGCATGCCTAATAGTGCAGGCAAACAGTGATTCCATTTCTGTTTCTCCGTCCCTCTCCTGTGAACCTGAAAAATGAAATTGTTCTCAGTGTCACTTCTCTTCTAATTCCTTAAGGTCAATGAGGATGCTGGGAATATTACTTTTATTCTCTGGAAATAACCATGGAGGTGTTTTTTTGTTATCATGAATGAACAATATAAGTACGCTCGTATTTCTTTTTTTTTTTTTAATGGAAGTCTCTTCATTGTCCCCAAACTGTTTGAACATTGGTCTTCTGTAAGCCGTATCAGTAATTAGACTAGATTTTATATCAGCCAGTTACCAATTTTTGCAGTGACAGATTGGCATTACTAGCATCTAATATTTTTTTCTTTTGGCTTTCATTGTGGGGAAGAGGGACCGGGTGTGGGGTGTGGGTAGGTTGTGTGTGTGTGTGTGTGTGTGTGTGTGTGTGTGTGTGTGTGTGTGTGAGGTGTTTATGCATTGAACATTGTTTCCTTTTTTCAATTTTGGTTTCACATTTATCATTTTTGTGGTCTTGTATATTTGATAATTTTATTCTTTCAGGTTGGTAAAAAGCAAGATTCTCTTGGATTAAAATTGCCAAATGCTCCTCCAGGATTATTTTTCCGGCATGCTGGGCATAGGTATGAAAGTTTATTTGCATGAGCTTTTTTTTTTTTTAACATTTGTTCAAGCCAATCTCGTTCATTACTCAATTTGTAGATGTTCTGTAACATTTATCACTGCCTGTAATATTGCGGCCAAAAATTGATATCTGTTGTATGCTTTATTTACTTTATTGGGATCTCAGTATGGTGACTGATATTTTATATGTGCATCTAGGGATAAGGTTGTTGACTTCCACTGGAATGCTTCTGATCCATGGACAATTGTCAGTGTTTCTGATGATTGTGAAAGAACTTCTGGAGGTGGTACTCTACAGGTAAGAAAAACATTTCTTGATTGATTTTTTGCAGATAACCTCATTTTGTCATGCACTTCTGAAAGTACTTCAGGAGTTGGCATTTCTTCATCATGTTTTTCCTTTATGCTCTTTTTTTGTGTTAGTGAGAGAACATAATTAGGAACTGTAGAATGTATTACTAATTTCAAATTGTTTTATGGTATTTCTTCATCATGTTTCTCCTTTATGCTCATTTTTTGTGTTAGTGAGAGAACATAATTAGGAACTGTAGAATGTATTACTAATTTCAAATTGTTTTATGGTATTTCTTCCAATCTTCAGCCTGCCTATGCATGTCCTCATAGAATAGTGGAAAAAATACTTAACCATTCTCAAATTTGGTGTAAGAATGAACACTTGTCAATTTGGAACAAGTATGTGAGGTACAGTTGATTTGTTCCTTGTCTCTAAATCATGTTTGTTGGTAGTGTTTTTTGGAATTTGCTAATGGGCGTTAAACCTTAATATGGTAGTTTGACCTCTATTTATAGGCCAATTAATCAAGGAATTGTAGTGCTGAAAAACTAGGGTTTATAGTAATTCGGTGGCTTGCTTTCTACTCCATTTTAATCCTTAGTGTTAAGATTATTAATCGTGCTATTGATCATTGTTTGTATGAACCAGTATCACTCAATCCGTAATAACAGCTCTTTTCATGAGACAAATATCAATTTAAGGGAAACAAGAACTACTATTTGAAATATGACTACTTGCATATTTTGCCTGTGATTAGAGATGATCAATCCACAATAGCACTCAATTGTATTGTTCCTTTTCTGAAATGTTGATTAATTTTGATGCAGATATGGCGAATGATGGATTTGATTTACAGGCCTGAGGAAGAGGTCCTTGCAGAATTGGATAAATTTAAATCTCACATTCTTGGCTCTGATAGAAGTTAACTTTGTAGTTTTCTAGAAAAATGAAAATGCTGAACATTGTGTGTTGCTCTGAAATCTTTGTAGACGAGATTTTTGAACTTTTTTTTTTGGTAGAGATGGATTAACTAACATCTAAGGTGGCCAGTTATCTACTGTTTATTTTTTAACTGTTCCTTTACTTTTATTTTGAAAAGCGTTTTTTCTATCTTGGGTAGATGACTTGCAAAAACCCATAAGAAACCAAAATTTACTAACGTCAAATGGTTGATTGGTTAAATCTCGTTAGAAATATATCTTTAGTTCCAATTATTTGTGACGAGTCATGGCTACAATATGAGTTATTAATATTTGAACTCTTGATATGTTCATCTCTTAGTATTAATCACGATTTTCTTAAACTCAATTATTGGACAAAAGTAAAAATAAGTCTCTTAATTTTATCAAACGGTTTAATTAGGCTTTTTCCTTTTCTGATGATGCAAATAAATCTTTTTTTAAAAAAAAAAATTTAACTCAAATAGATCGAAATTAAAAGGAGATCAAACTTGAACATCATTAGTAAAGTGGGCGCACTTGCATTCCCATAAGCGGGAAAAAAACCGTCCAAAGCTCCTTGACAAAATCAGCCTGCCTATCTTAAATAAAATCCCCAACTTTATAAAATAAATCTCGATTTCCCAAATTAATCGAGAGCTAGTCTCCCCTCATAATCAACAATGTCTTCCTCTTCTTATTCTTCTGCACGATTCAATAGCAATCAATCTCAAACAAGGTGTGTGGGTTTACAAGGGGAAAATGACTATGATTATATCCCACAAGCTCCAATTTCTAAATGCTTTGAGATTGCACAAGTCTGGACAGCATGGAGGGAAACCAATCTGGGATACATGTTCTATGGTTGTTGCTGATATAATACAAGTAAAATTTTGTTTGTTTTTAATACATGTATATGTTGTGATTTGAGTTCATGAAAATGGGAAATTTCAGGCTGGTTGTTGCGACTTCTTTCGCTGGATTGACTCTGAAATGTGTCAAAGAATTAAGATTATTAGAAATAAATTAAAATACTGAAAGAAAGATGCTGGGGAGGGAGAACAAAATATTGATATACACAATCAAAGTGGTCCACACATGCATGCTGCTTCTGTTGGTTTACACATTGAGGCTAAAATTGGAGAATTGATTGAATTGAAAAGTAATTTGCAACAACTTGAAGCAATTAAGAGAAAGAATAAAATGTATAAATTTACTATGGGAATGTCATGGTTGTTGTTCCTTGAGATTATTATGTTAATGGTGTTGACATAATGTTTAGGTCTGGCAGTAGTGATGGGTGGTAAGGTAAGGGGCAGTAGTTTGGAAGTATGGAATGAGTAGATGTGTTAATGAAATGTTAATTTTGGAATGAGTAGAATGCTACTTTTTCAATGTTTTAATGAAATGAAAATTGGATGTGTCAATTGATTTTTCTGCCTTCTATTGTTGTCTTTTGATAATTTCCATTTTGCCTTTTTTTGCAATTGTGTGAAATTGTTTTGATAATGAACTTTAAACAAAATGCAATGTTGATTATTAGCTTGAATTTCAGTTTGCAACTTCAAACTAGTTATATATATATAAGCACAAGTAATAGAGTATTACCTTATGGCCAAAATTAGTACAAGAATGCCTGTGGCAGAGCATTGTCAGTGCTTGTGGAACTTGATTTCATAATTATGAGTTCAAGTTCACTAGGAACTCTGTTGCTCGCAAATAAATTATACTGCCAAAGACCAAGAATTATAACTATCACAACTCCATAAAAGTAGTTTCTGATCAGTTTGCATAAACAATATCTAACTTCATTGCTTTGTCGGCACTTGAAAACTGGTGCTTGATCCATCATTTTTGGATTTCTTTTGCCTAGTTCCAATAATTTGTTGCCTCTTCTCTTAAAATTGTCTTGCAGTGACATATGGTTGTTCACACCATTTCAAATATGATGGAGCCTTAAAAGATAAATTTGCTACTTGTCCTCCAATTACAAAATTTATCAGCCTTCATAGGGTAGCAACAGTAGTTGAAAGAGACCTTCTTATTTATTGTTTTGACCTTTATGACAATGAATTTATGAAAGTCCACTCATGGTTCTCATTATATATTGTGCTACTTGACTGTGTTTCAGGATGAATCAATAACCCTGATCCCAATATATTATAATAACAGTAACCAAAAAACAACAATATCAATAGCTAATAATCAACAATGCTTCCCTAATTAACAGAATATCCAGTAAATAAATATCAAAGAGTCACATACATGAGAAGAATTTTTCCAGTCTCTTCATCTATATAGACACTCGCACCACAATTAGCAATTGAATTACTATAAGCCTTTTGCAAATATGAGTTGGATTTGTTTGCTTTGTTCTTCTTAAGAGTTTGTTGTACTTGGCTAGACCAATTTGGTGCCTAAATTTTTTTTTTATTAATGGATTTCTATTATGGAAATTAAATACAAAAATGACATTAGGGCAGTTAGATTAATATACCTTTTCGCTTTATTTTTTTTTATTCGATTGATTGTTACCCCTCATATGACTTGTAAAAGGCCTCTTGCTTCTTTCTTCTTTCAACAGTACTAACCTAAAATAAATTACAAAAGCACAAAAATTATCTATTTATTATCAACATTTTTGTAATATATGAAATGTAATGCCGCGGAAATAGTTAGACTTGTGATGATACATATATGAAATTTGGTCTTGGTACTGCATACGATATGTTAGAACCAAAACAAGACTGATTAGTGTCAGTTTGCAAGTTTGTTTCATCAGTTTGTATAGGAAATGGAGCTGAATTGTCAACCTGCACCAAAATTTGGTTCTTCATTTCCACTTTCCAATTTTGCTTCAGCTTCACTTTGCACTTGGGTTTCAGTTTGCATTAACACTTGAGTTTCAAATTGTAAATCATCTTCATTCTCAAATTCAATATTAGTTTTATTATCATTCTCCATTTGAGTTGAATGTTCAGTATTGACTTGAGGCTGCTGATAAGTAGAATAATTTTTGCAATTTTTCTTGTTGTGACCAGTTTTTTTTTGCAAATATTGCAGGTCATAGTACTATCCTTCCTTGTGAGCTTGCCATATCTAGCTCTTTGCCTTGTCTCCCAGACTTCTCTGATTCTTTTAACTGTTAGCTTGTCAGCTTGTGGTTTCAAAGGTGGAGGTTCCATTGGAGCATAGTCATTCAACTTCCAGAATTTTTATCCCCTAATTGGTAATAAAGGATGTTCATATACTTTCAGATACATGAACTTGTGGTACCAATTGGAGATTAATTGTATTAGATCCTTCTTGTTATATAGAATTACAGTGAATGCATGTGGACTAGGAATGCCTGTTACATCCCATGCTTTACATGTACAAGATCTTCTCTCTACTGCAACATAATGCTGATCTTCACCATGGCTCACTTCAAAACCATCATCTTCATTGAACAGAATATCACATTCTGTGCTAAGATAGTAAGATGGTAGTTGATCTCGTATATAATTAGACATTCTGGTGGCCACTCATTTCTACATTTTTTCACATCATCTCTATATTCAATTAATGGACTTAAGTCTCCGTTTGATTTGGGCATATTTGGATCAAATTAGAAAAATAAAAAAGTTTAATTGCATCATGAAAAAAAAGAAATGCTCTAATTGAGCCATTTGGTAAAGTTTATGAACTTAGTTGTTCTTTTGCTGTTAATAGTATAATAACTTCATTATTAAGCATGAGACGAGCTATCAACAGAGACATTGTCCCCATTTTCCTTAAAAAAATTGATATTAAAGTGGTTAGGCGACAATTCTCAATTAACAAGCAATTTGGTGGGCAATATTTTTAGAGGATTTGGTTAAGTAAGGTAGGTTGTCAAGTTAAAATTTATTTATTATATATAAACATTGTGCATATTTGTGTTTAAGGGGCAAATGCCAAATTGACTATTAGGAGATGATTATCTAATCAATCTTCATCTCCTTCTAGACACTGAAATTATGTTTTTGTCATTAATTAATAATTTATTTAAGTCTTGTTATTACAATATTTAAATAAATTCTATCACATACAACACAATACACTAAAAATAAATATAAAATGAATAAATGCACGTTTGATAATTTTTTTTTTGATACATGAATAAATTTTTTTAATTAAAAAAGATTAATTATTCTATAAAAATAATATTTAAATAAAAAAATAATTATTAATATTTATTTTTAATAATAATTAAATATAGTAACCGTTATCATTAATAATAATTTTACCGAACACTTATAATAATCAGCTATTAACAAATAGACATCAACTATCAACAAACAGCTAATAATTAATAACAACAATTAAAATTAAATCAAAGGAAACTTAAATATGAATTTGATACTTAAGTTAAACTGAATTTAATGGTTTAAAAAATTATGGTCTAAAAAAATTACAAATCATAATTTATGAAAAAATAATTAAAAAATTTTTAAAATTAAAAATTATTAAAACACAAATTCAAACTCAAATGATCCAAACTAATTCTAAAAAACATAAATTAAGGTTTTACTATTTAAAAAAAATAAAATAAAACAAAAACGTTGATTAAATGGATTCTGGAAGCAGTGAAAAAGTAGTAAAAAAGAAAGCCTGGCAATCGTCAAAAAACAACTAACACCTTCTCTATTCTTGAAGTCTCTGGCACTGCAGGAACCTCTCCTATTAGCCCTCACCCCTCTCTCTTTTTTACGTTTCTCTCTCTAGAATCAAAGAAGACGACGATGGAGAGGATCTCTGCGATTCTGTTCTTGGCTTTCCTGCTAATCTCCTCCACTCAGTCATTCTATCTTCCTGGCGTGGCTCCTCGTGACTTTCACAGGGTATTAACTACCTACTTCTCTCTCTCTCTCTCTCTCTCCCACTTTTTGTGTATCTAAATCTTATTTCTTGGGTTCTTCTAGTTTGTTGAGTTCACTATTGTGTTCTTTTTAAGTTGACGGGTTTATATCTGTTTTGGTTAATACAGAGTTGGATCTAGGGTTTTCCGGTTTGATCCATTTTATTGCTGATTTCAATTTTCTTAGATCTGTTATTTCGCTTTCGGTTCGGTTTGGATCTGTGGTTTTGTTGCTTTGACTAGTTCTTGGTATTTAAAAATGAGCTTGTGATTTAACGAGTTTATGAGAGCTCTCTGTGTTCTTATTTTAAGCCTTCTACAATCTCATTACTTGGGCTTTTGGTGGTTTTTAGTCCTTATTTTTTGTCTTAACATGCTAAATGACTAATTTATCTCAGAGGGATGTGAGATTATGTTGTCTTCATATTCACATTATGTTTGTTTTAGATAATGCGAATTAGTGATTCGTAAGTTGTAGAAGAAGCATGCAATGGACATTGAACTGCTATTGACCAGGCTCGGATATTTCTTCAATGGGTACTGTACTGTTGTGGTTTTTTATATTAACAAATGCAAGATCATGGATGTGTTTTGGTGCAATGTGACAATATTGATTCCGAAAGTGCAACAAAGAGATTGGTATTATGGTGAGGGATTCAGTTACACTGGTCGGTCTTTAATAATATCATAAATGCTAAAATTAGTTGGAATGGGAGCCTATTCTTATGTTGAGGGACTACCGTATGCTTTCACTGTATTATTCAATTTTGGGCACCCAATGAACTGGTGAATTCTTTCATTTGGAGTTTTGATGGTAACTTTTTTCACTTCAAATAGGAACTTCCTTCTTTACTCGTAGGTGATTGTATATGTGGTGGAGGGCAGGGGTCTGACGTTATTGTTTCTTCAAGGAATTTGTTGAAATTCTTTTCAAAACTTTGACCTTTAATTTGGGTGTTGCTTTCATCTTATTAATATTATTAAAGTTCACTATCAATGCTTATATTTTTTATTTTTTTTTTTATTAGGGAGATATCCTTCCTGTCAAAGTGAACAAATTGTCATCTACAAAGACACAACTTCCATATGACTACTACTACTTGAAATATTGTAAGCCTAAAGAGATTGTGAATAATGCCGAAAATTTGGGGGAGGTTCTTCGAGGTGACCGCATCGAGAATTCTGTATACAGTGTAAGCTTCTGTTATCCTTTCTCTGCTCTATTTATTGGTACTTGACTAGGTAATAAACTGAACTGATGATTAATTTTGTCGTTGTTACCTTGGGTTTTGGATATCCCACCCTAGTTCGAAATGATGGAAGAGCAGCCATGTAAAGTAGCCTGTCGAGTGACACTTGATGCTGAAGCTGCTAAGAATTTTAAGGAAAAGATTGATGATGAATATCGGGTTAACATGTAAGTTGAGATGTGCTTACCACATTGTTTTTGTTATTTTGAGTTTTGTTTTCGTGGGTATAGTTATTTCCCTCCTAAACCCCACTCTTAGTTTGCTTTTGAGTTTTGTTTTCGTTGGTATAGTTATTTCCCTCCTAAACCCCACTCTTGTTTTGCTTTTGAGTTTTGTTTTTGTGGGTGTGGGTATAGTTGTTTCCCTCCTAAACCCCGCTCTTATTTTGCTTTTGAGTTTTGTTCTTGTGGGTATAGTTATTTCCCTCCTAAACCCCACTCTTATTTTGCTTTTGAGTTTTGTTCTTGTGGGTATAGTTATTTCCCTCCTAAACCCCACTTATGTTTTTGCTTTTTTGTTTGCAATATTATTTGTTCCATGTTTGTACAGTATGCTAATTTTATACTCATCTGTTGCATGTCCATTTTCAGTCAAAATTGTTTCTTGTTTGTATTGATAGCCGGGAAATGGATTTGCAGGATCCTGGATAATCTTCCAGTTGCTGTTCTTAGACAAAGAAGAGATGGGATTCGGTCAACAACTTATGAACATGGTTTCCGTGTTGGGTTCAAAGGAAATTATGCCGGGGTATTTTTCAGAAAGCACTAGCTGGCAATGGAAGGCTTCTATTTAATTATTTTGTTTTGAGAATTTGTTTGTTTTACAGAGTAAAGAGGAGAAATACTTTATCAATAACCACCTCAGCTTTACAGTTATGTATCACAAGGATCCTGAGGCAGAGTCTGCTCGAATTGTTGGGTTCGAGGTTATTCCAAACAGGTCTTGTACCATTTTCCCCTTGGTGATATTTCATTTTTCACTTTTATTTGGTCGAGCTGCCTTGGGGGTTATCAATGTAGTATATTGTCTACTACAAATTCTGAAAGCAGATATGCAATTGGAGGAACAAATTTAAGTACTTGAATGAAACATGTGTATGATTTCTGCTAGTGGATATTAGTTATTAATGGATTTGGGTGTTATGTTGATGCATGCATAAACACTTGCATGCCTGCATTTGAAAGCTTCAGTTTGTCACTTTTAGTGGTGCACTTAGAATGGATCTCAATTTCTTACTTTAGCAGGTTTCCTATATGCCAAAAACACTATCACCTTGCTTGTTTCCATGTATATATGGTTGCTTACTTTATCATTTGTGTATTTTCTTGAATATTCTGTTGAAATTTTTTTTATGATTTTGTGATCATATTACTTTGTGTTTACTATGCAATTCAGCTCTTTTTTACATGTTATGTCCACTCTCTCTGTGATGTGAAATAGTTAACTTATTTATTTCCTCGTGTTTTAATGTGATTCTTTTAAACAGTATTAATCATGAGTACAAGGAATGGGATGATAGCAATCCTCAAGTGACAACTTGCAACAAAGACACCAAAAAGTTGATTCAAGGTAGCACTGTTCCACAAGAAGTTTACTCGGGCAAGGCAATTGTGTTCACATATGATGTTACCTTCAAGGTACTCTTATCACAATTGTTTGCTTCTTCTCCCCTAAGTTGTCTGTTTCTGTCTACTTGTCTGTCTGTATATATGTGTCTCTCTCTTTCTGTGAGTCTATCTCATTCTTTCTGTACAGATTTTCTGACTATACAGTCCTTTTTTTAGGAAAGTGAGATTAAATGGGCTTCTCGTTGGGACACCTACCTACTCATGAATGATGATCAGATACATTGGTTCTCCATCATAAACTCGCTGATGATTGTTCTGTTTCTTTCTGGCATGGTGGCCATGATCATGATGAGAACTTTATATAGAGACATTGCAAACTACAATCAATTGGAAACCCAAGACGAGGCTCAGGAAGAAACAGGGTGGAAACTTGTCCATGGAGATGTGTTCAGGGCACCTATCAATTCTGGTTTACTCTGTGTATATGTTGGCACTGGTGTACAAATCTTTGGAATGACACTGGTGACAATGATATTTGCATTGCTGGGTTTCTTATCCCCTTCCAACAGAGGTGGCCTTACGACTGCTATGGTTCTGTTGTGGGTTTTCATGGGCATATTGGCTGGTTACTCTTCAGCACGCTTGTATAAAATGTTCAAGGGCACAGAATGGAAGAGAAACACCCTAAAAACTGCATTTATGTTTCCGGGTATTCTGTTTGCAATTTTCTTTGTACTGAATGCCCTGATCTGGGGGGAGCAATCTTCAGGAGCAGTGCCTTTTGGGACAATGTTTGCTCTGGTATGCTTGTGGTTTGGTATATCTGTTCCCTTGGTCTTTGTGGGTAGTTACCTTGGTTTCAAAAAACCAGCTATTGAAGACCCTGTGAAAACCAACAAAATTCCTAGGCAAATACCTGAGCAAGCTTGGTACATGCAACCGGTCTTCTCCATACTCATTGGAGGCATTCTTCCATTTGGTGCTGTCTTTATTGAGCTCTTCTTCATCTTGACATCAATATGGCTGAATCAGTTCTACTACATCTTTGGCTTCCTCTTCATAGTGTTTGTTATTCTTTTGATCACTTGTGCAGAGATAACAATTGTGCTCTGCTACTTCCAGTTATGCAGTGAGGACTATCACTGGTGGTGGAGATCTTACCTGACTTCCGGTTCTTCTGCTCTCTACCTTTTCCTCTATTCGATTTTCTACTTCTTTACCAAATTGGAAATCACAAAGTTTGTTTCAGGCGTCCTCTACTTTGGGTATATGATAATCATATCTTATGCTTTCTTTGTCTTGACTGGAACAATTGGCTTCTATGCTTGCTTTTGGTTTGTCAGAAGGATATACTCCTCTGTCAAAATTGACTGATCTGATGGTCCAAAATTGGAAGAGGACTTGCATCAACTCCAGGGATTTTGTTTAGTTTTCTCGATGCTTTTGCCAGATCCAGATTACGCGAGGGGAATTTTGCTTCGTGGTCCTGGTGAAAGATTTTCTTGTGCTGATTATAGAGTAGGACTGGGCAATGTTCTGTTTACGCATGTGAAAATTATATAAACTGTTCTCGCTAGTTTCTGTGCATTAAGTGGTGATCTAGATGTCCCCATAAAGTCTTTCAACTGTCATCCACTCGATCATAAGATGATAATTTCTTTAACACTGCTGCTGATTCTCCCTTCTGCTTCAACTGAAAAACTACCAATTGGAATATTTAATTTAAGATTAGTATTGTGAAGACAGAATAGTTTTCATTCGTGATTTTGTGAGTGGTAAGGGGGCAAGTTAATGTTAATATAGTACATTTGTGGATTGGCTGTTTTGATGTCCTTTTTCCTCTTTTTTTTTTTTTTTGTTCAAAACAACTGAAGAATAGTTCTAGTATTGGGCTAGCTTCATATGAAGTCCGCCGTCTCCACAGTCTGCATTGACATACATATCTTGTATACTGAATTTTATTGTTGCATCTTAATTATTAGTTATATTAGGTAACGGTTTCTTAAAGGGAGGAGAATAACTCAGTTTTAATCAAGACGAAAATACATGTCATACCCAAAGCAATAAATGCATGCCAACCTGTGAGATACCGTCAGCGTTGCAGAATCCCAACACCAACAAATTCAAGAACTGTAAATGCACCATTGAAACAACTACAAATGTATCGAATGACGATATACAAAAAGAGAGTATATCGGTCCATATTTCATGATCTCTCTTACAGAGAACATAACACTCTTCATTATTTTATTTCTAAACTTAAATATCCATAACATTGCTAAGGCGCAACAACATAAACGGGATGAACAACTCTTCCATAACCGCAAATGCATAATACATTTTCCAAGATTCAAGTATGACAAATAATGCCAATAAGGCACCACAACATATAACAGATATAAATTGTTATGAAAACCAAAAGGGCATATAAAGAATATTACCCCCAAGGCCATTGAAGGATGATCCTCCACCAACTTTTTTAAGACCTAAAAACAAGACAACAAAAGCACATAAATTCACAATCTGAGTGGAAAAAGACTCTTAAAAAATAGCCAAAAAGATTGGCAAATCAGAACCACCTGAAACACACATGAAGTAGACATCACAATCTCCAGCTGCATAAATAAGAAAAAGAAAAACAGAGTTAAAATCTAATTTCATAAATATAATAAAAATTAACTTAAAAAATAAAAATTGTGATAAGAAAGACTCACTACTGATATTTCACCTTTCAGTGAAGCAGATGTTGCTTCAAATGCTAGCTTTGCACTAAATTCAAAATTGAAAAAGAAGTTATTATTAAAATTATTTATTGTTTTTTATTCAAGAATATATGTCTTCAGTGCTTTAGTCATGTGTAGAGTACTTATTTTTGAGAAACAAAACTTATTTAGTCCCTAATTAAAATTAAAATTTAATTTAATTAATGTTGAGACAATATTAATGTAACAAAAATGTGTTGACAATCACTAGAAATAAAATTACCCTTGAAATATTTGCATGTCTTCCTGTCTATTCAATGCTCTCAATATTTTGGCAAATTGGCATATCACTTGCCCCTTTCAAATTAAATTTCATAATTCGCCTTGATGGTTAACACCAATATTCATCTACAGAAACAAGTACTCCAGTGAAAAAGAAGCTGCTCATATTTCTAATACCCACAACTGGCCCTCTGAATGGTAAAACATGTATTTTTCCAGTAAAGGCCTTCCTGCTCTTTATTGTTATTATCTTTTCTTTTGTGTAGGACAGACATTTACTTTATGGTTTCTAGACTAATCGCATATTGAAAATGTTATCCCACCTAATCAAAATTAGGTCATAATCCTGGAATTAGGATGGTCACTTTCCAAGAAAATCTCCTCAGCAACTGACGCTCTAGCTTCTGCTTCTTTCTAGTTTCCCTTGCTTTGAATTTGCTTCTTTGATTTCGGCACAGTGACTCTCTCTCTTTCCTTCCAATTTATTTGGGTAGTACTTGGATTGGATAGATTCATGGCTTCCAAAACACAGCTCAAGATACTTTGGCCAATGCAAAGGCAAATATATGAAGAGGCAGCAGCAAAGGCAAATTGTCCAGGACTTCAATGTCGACCACATGCTCGATGAAACGTCTACTCAAGTTGTGCGAGAGCATTCAGGTTCAGGTTCAGGTTCAGGTTCAGGGGCTCATTTTCCTTTCTACTACTAACAAACAATTCAATATTTTCTGGGCGATGAAGAAGACGATGTCTGTAAGGGAGACTGTACGTTCTCGATCTTGAGATTGGAGCCGACGAAAATCGAGTAATTGCAAACTTCGCAATTAGTGTCCTAGAAAAGTTGTGGCATGGCGGAAATTAATGATGTTGTTATCATAAGGTAGGGTGTTGCCCAATTCAGCCCAATTAAACACATGATGGCCCAATTTTGAACTGAAAGAATATTAAATGGTTACCCTAATATAAATCCCAATAAACTCATAATTGGATGTGTTTGAGTTCGATAAAACACATGATTGAGCCCAACATGAGTCCAATATGAATCCAACAAAACACAAGCGGACAAGGTTCTTATATTGCACGGTAAATGTGCCTTACGTGGCAATAGTGACGTGACATAATATTGTAACGTGAACATAATTTGCTGACATGGTAGAAGATGATGTGGACCATGATGATATGCCAAAAATTATGACGTGGTATTTTGGAAGTGATGTTGCCATATGATGACATGGCTATTGTGGGGATTGATTATAGGTCAGGTGAGCAAAAAATCGAATCAATTAAAAATCGAATCGAGCCGAAAATTCAGATTTACTTTGTCTAACTGAGTACTGAGCGGAAAAATAAAATAAAACAGAATAAAGAAAGTTGAGAGAGTTTTATAAAGCAGAATAATTTATTTAAATTTTAAATTTTTTAATTGCTTTTTGTAAACCATGGTTTGAAAAAACTAAAAAATAAAAACATGATTTTTTAAGTTCTAAATAAAGTAAACATGGTTTGATAAAAATAATCTAACTACAATACCAAATACACACTAAGTTCGAACCCTAGAGTCAACAGTTGAAACTTAAAATCTAAAAATAATTAGGAATTGCATTGAAAATACACTGTAATATGATAATTTTTTTTAATGAGTAATTTATTTTTAAAATTTATAAAATTTGATTATTCGATCAAATGTGAATATATGATAATATAAATAATAAATCTAAAGATTTTATTTTAATATCAAACAGTAAAATTTATTGATTCCATTAATTTAACATTTCATAATTTTTAAATCCATGAATTTGAATAAATTTCAGAGATTTTGAATATTTTCTTTCTAAATATGGCCTTAACTCACACATTGTCCAAGTTTTATTAATTCATACATTGTCCAAGTTTTACCCTTAACCTCTCCACTTTCCAACTGTACTGTTTGCTAATAGCCCTTAAAGGGTTGGTGCATATCTCATTTATACATGAAATTAAATTACAGTGCTCTCTAAAATGAATTACATGACTAATAGCATGAAAAGACTTGAGCAGACTGTACATTCAACAGGGCACACTGTAACAATGGAGGTTCAGCAAAAGCATATGTTATGGTAAAATGAATTTTTAGGTTATTGAATTCTATTGAATTTTTATTTGACTACATATTATTACTTCAAATAAATCCTACCAAGCATCCACATGCACCAAAATCATTTAAGATTAATCATGTTAAGAATAAACTAGCTTCAATGGAAAAACCTAGGGAAAAAGAAAAAGATTCAATACATAATGGCCATAATTCTCTTCAACAAGTAGACCCAAAGAAGCACAGGCAGTCAAAAAAAATTCCTGTGACGATTGGCTATCAGATATACATACTGAAAAAAAAAAAAAAGTGAGCATCCTTCAGAAGAGCTAACCAAACAGAGTTTACCATCAGCTCGAGTACAACCTTGATTTTCCATTTTTCTGCCTGTACATGAATTTATAGATAATCAAGTCAGGGATAGGTTTGAATACAAAAGGGAAAAAAAAAAATCTTGAGGCACTTTAACTTGTTAAGTTTTGTCTGTTGAACTCCTGAACTTTAATTGCTCCACTTTAAAGCCTTGATTTCTTTTTTTCACAATAACTTTTTATATTAGAAAAAATATATGAGAATCATAAATGATAGTATTAAAAACATTAAAAAATGTATTTTTCACAACAAAAATTACTGCAGCTACAAAAAAAAAAAGGTCATTTTTGTGCCCTACAAGTATCAAGTTCATCTGTCAAACAATGTAGTTCTTTGAAAATCAGTGTAATTTTCTAGTAATTTGTAATTTGAAAACAATTTCTCATACATATTATTTTTGGTTACAAAAAGTCTTCAATGTGAAAAAGAAAAAAAAGCAAATGTCGAGCAATCAAAGTTCATGGGCTTAATAGATGAAATATGTTAAAGGTCCCCTGAATGGGTTTTTCCAAGAAAAAATATGCATTTAATAAGATTACGAAACCAACCAAAATGAATCCTTTTTTTCTTGTGCTAATAGCTCTTCAAAGGAAATATCAGAAACTTCAGTATCTTTGCTCTCAATCAGCTCGCCAGATTTGGCCTTCAACTCCATGCACGCACTTATTTCAAGCATCTAAAATAGAAAAGGTCAGAATCAAAAGAACTACTGATCAAAGGGAAAAAAAAAAAACTTTCCATTGATTTGAATCATGCAACAAGAAAAGAAGGATATATTCTTGCATTTTTGTGAAAGGACTCCAGGAAATAATGGTTTCCCAGCTACAGCCTTCACTTAAAAACACTAATAATAATGGTTTGAATTTTACCTTTTTTGTATGCTGGTGAGAGTTTAAGTTGTTGCTGAAGCTAATTATAAACAAAGGTATCTTCTAATCTCACAGTTACTGCCTTCACTTAAAAACTAATAAAAATGGTTTTAATTTTACCTTTTTGTATGCTGGTGAGAGTTTAAGTTGTTGTTGAAGCCAATTATAAACAAAGGTATCCTCTTCCAATCTCTTTTGCTCTATCTCCAGCTTGTATATCTGAAGATAGAAAGATATGAATACAAATTAGTGGCAACCGAAGAAACAAGCTTGCTATAATTAAATTAGTAAATAGCAGTCACCTGTTGACGAAGGCGATCAATTGAGGACCTGTCTGCCTTGAATAGTAGAGCCTTTGTTATTGTGAACTTACGCTTGATAACCTCAGACCTAGATAAAGAGCAGATGAAATATGATACTGCAGTTATATATGTGGAAATAATGAGTAGGAAATGCTACTTTAGAAACAGATGTTATGTAAAGCAAAGGAACCATTCAAAAGAGTTGTGGTGGAGGTGTGAGGAGGGCAGGAACACAGAGAGATGACCTAGTACAAATGACAGAAAAATAGAACTCATTTATTCAATAATTGTGAACTTGTTGATGGCAGTACTGAAGTATGTATTATTAAGATGTGAAAACTCTAGGATCAGAAAAGATGTACAAGGTCACAGGGAAATAAACTGACTAGCATAACAGGATAAAAAATGATAGAATAAAGCAAGGAAAAACGAAAAGCAAGAAAACAAATTTGGCTTAAAGAGAATAATCTGCAACATACTTGTGCTGCAACTCATTTCGAGCTTCAATCAAGCAATTAGCAAATTCTCCAACCTGGGTCACAAGAAAAAGCAAAGAAATATTATGCTGCAGCCTACAGGTGATTCTGTATTCAAGCTTTTGTGTGTTAAACCATTCCAAAAAGCACATTTTCACATCTTAAATACACTATTAACTACATAAAATAAAGCATAAACCCCAATTCAAAAAACCATGACTTTGATCTATCAACTGAAACAGGCTTTCATGACTTGACAGCAAGAGCAATTTCTACCCACAGCTTGAAATCCCATCAAATTCCTAGTTCTATCACTTGAGAATTTTGATAGCACTGGTAAGATTTGGCATAGGAACCCCAATTATGAAAAGCTCAAATACTTGATAAGGCTCACTGAAAAATGCCACTCATAACAGAAAGGTAGAAAAAGAAATTGATAATGAAGTAGGAAAATAAAAAATAATCATCTTGTAGTTTCAGTGCAATCCTAGCACATGAACCAGTTACTTCGTAGACTTCCTTTCAGGCGTGATAAGGACTGTTCAACATAAAAGGGATGTTGTCCAAACAAAATAGCCAGCTCTTCCAGAAAGAAAATAAATTCCAAGGAATTTGAACAGTATGCTAAATGGAACAGCATATCTAATCCTACAGGTAAAAGATAACATTGAAAAAAAATTGTCACCTCTTCCTCCAGTGATAATCAGATATCACCTATGATCAACCCTCACTAGTGCTTTGGCAAAGCAAATGTATCTGTCGCCTCTACCGTCAACTAGTGCATAAGCCATTTTTTATTTTTAAAACCAAGCCACCAATGGGGAGCACCTCAGCATACAATTGGGTGCAGGCAACTGGAAGTCCTATTACACCTAAGATAAACTTCAACGATGTTTCAATCTTCACTAGTTAATCCCCCGCAATGAGCGAATAGTACTATCCATGCCCATAAAGTCCTAAATTGTTCACACAAATGACTGCTCTAGAAACTTGAACTTCCGCGCTTTGCGATTAGCAATCAGACATTTTTATCATCAAACCATATAATATGCATTTGAAAATTTCCTCAATAACTTAGATCACATAAAAAAGAAGTGCATGTGCAGGCCGAAGAAAAGACTTCTCTGAGTAAGAGACAGACTAACAGACTAAAGTACCCATCCTTATTGCAGAATAAGTTGGACGTGAAATATAATTTCTTAACCAAAACAAGTAATAAATAACTCACAATTGAAAAGAGGAGAATTCAAATGGTATCCAAATGTTCTCCTAATGACAATTACATTAAAATTTAACTTCATTAACAAGCTAAGTCAATCAATGGTGAAAGGCAATTACAAACAAACATCCTTATAATAACAAACTAAATTATTCAAAGGTATCATTACCAACTATCAATTAGCTTAAAAATGAAATGTAATTAAATTGAATTTAAAAAAAAAAAAAGGGTCGGTAACATGAAAAACCTGTGCCAGTGTCAATCCCTCGGTTTCGTTGCACTTGACAAGCTGATCATACTGATGTTTGATCTTCCTCTGTGTAGCACTACTCGTTGAGGTAAATGGGTACAAACAAACCAATTCCGGCTTGACCTGACCCGACACCGAACCCGAACCAGCTCTTTCTCTCTCTAAGCCCTTATCTTCACCCTCATTTTCTTCACTCTTCGAATCCAATCTCTTCTTCTTTGCCCTCTTCTTCTTCTTTTTCACTCTCTGTGAATCACCGACTGACCCGTCGTCTCTCTCATCGCCATGACCCGACCTCATTTTATCTGGGTAATTTCCAAACAGAGTGGCCCATTTGCGAGAATCGGACGGCAAAACATCGAGAAGAAGAGAATGAGACAAATGGGTTGGATCATTTTCACGGTTTTTGCGAGTTTCATCGATTATTTTCGATAAACGGTTTATAACAAAAGAGTCCCCAACACCATTCTGGTTCTGGGTCTGTTCTTGTTCTTCCTTCTCTCTCTTTGCCCTTTTCAGGCTTTTATAGAGAAAAAAGAGAGAGAGAAAGAAAGAAACAGGGAAGGCAAAGAAGAAGAGGAAGAAGAAGAAGAAATGAGAGAACATGGGTTTGGATTGGTTTAGGAGATAGTGTAAAAAAGTTTGAAATTTAGAGATGAGATTAGATATATGTGAACGAGTTACCGCAATAACAGCAGCCGCCATTACAACGCTTCATGTAGAAGAACACCGAGTATACACAAAAGAGAGAGAAAAAAAGGTTGCTAGTGCGCTTCTGCTTTCAAGATGGAATTTTTGAAGGTTCTGTTATATCTTGGGTTAAGAGTCAAATTAGACATCCCAATTTCACAACGCAATTTTTGTTTTCGACTTACATTAGCTTATTTTGACAGAGAGCTCACCATATTTTGCCAATTTTTATATGCATACGAGTTAGGTCGGAAATAAAAATTAATATATAAAATTAGACCAAAAAATATTTAAGAGCTTTGTGTGATATATATAAAAAATACATGAACTAACTTAACTCTTAACCCTGTTATATTAATTTAATCCACCATAATATATTTTAAATTAATCAATAATAATCTAACACATTTATTTATTAATTATAATATATACTCATAAATTAATTAATTAATTATTTTATTTATCTCATAAAATATAATTATAATTTAAATAATTAATTATTTTATATACTTTATAAAATAATTATTAATTAATATATTAAATTACTATTGATTAGTTTGTAATTTAAAATGATTCGCTAACATAACCTAAAAAATTTATGAAAATGGGGCTTAAGGATTAAGATGACAAAACTGTCTTATTTTAGATTTCAGGTGATTTGCAACATTTGATTACGTGATATTTGATCCATTTTTATAGTGTCCAAAGCCAAATGGAGTACTTTAACAAATTTGAGGTGTATTAATTAATTATAAAGTTCAAAAATTTAGCACCTTACCTTAAAATTTGCCTCTTGTGTTGTTTAATTGCCTAAAATATTTGCTTTGCCACAATACAATTACTGATGCTTGTTTGTTGCACTATTTATTTATATATTTATATTTATAATAAATTTTATTTTTTAAAATTATATTATATATAACTATATACACATATAATATTTTTAATTGACATTTTTATAATATTTTTGTATAGGAACTTCAAGTTAGTGTATTGGAGAATGTTACTTGACAAAGTAAGATTTCATTGAACTATAAAAATAAATTTATTTTTAACAATAAGCTAATTAGTTATTACAAATTTAAATTTATTTTTAACAATAACCGAATTAGTTATTACAAATTTTGAACAATTTTTTTTACCTATGATAAAAATTTTATGAATTATCAAAATATGAAAAGGTGATTTTTACTTCTATTAGTTACAAAAAATTTGGATGTCAAATTTATAATTAATTAAAAATACTTACACTAAAATCTCTAAAAATTAATATCATTGATATTCATAAATTTTACTAATTGAAAAAAATACTAATTAATCAATAAATTATTAATTTATTAATTTTATAATTTAATAAATATATATTTAATCAACTAAAAACACATTATATATATTTTATTAATCTTGTAATTAATTTTATATGAATTAAATAAATTAAATAAAACATATGTAATCAATTGAATACAAATTAATTGAAATGAAATAAAATATATATATATATAATTAGTTGAATATGAACTAATTGAAATGAAAAAAAAAATATGATCAATTAAATATGAATTAAATGAATTAAACAGAAAAATATGTGATTAATTGAATATAAATTAAATAGAATGAAAAATATATAAATATAATTATTTAGATTTAAAATAATTTTTAAAATCATATTTTAATAAAGTACATATCATAATTTATTATATATATAATATTGATTAATTATTAATTTATAATATAAATAAGATTATATAATTATATAAAAAAAATTTAAAAATATTATTTTATTAATTTATTAATATTATTAATTTAATCTATTAACTCAAATAAAAACA
Source organism: Aleurites moluccanus (assembly GCA_948193065.1). Taxonomy (NCBI): domain Eukaryota; kingdom Viridiplantae; phylum Streptophyta; class Magnoliopsida; order Malpighiales; family Euphorbiaceae; genus Aleurites; species Aleurites moluccanus. The sequence goes on along the minus strand of CANXYC010284564.1, from coordinate 1,691 downwards.
ATTTTACGGTATTAAAAGTTTGATATTAATGGATGATTCAATTTCATAGGTTTTGGGTATCATTTATTTTTTATTTTGTAATTGGTATTTTTAATATGAAAAGGTCGATTTTAACTTCTAATTCTCCTTCTCATGCTTAAAAAAAAAATACTAAATGAATTCATGTTAGTAGTCAATCAGATATCCATATATAAATTGACTTTTTTATATTTAATTAACTAAAATAATGTCAACGGCAAATTACTCCTTTTATTTTTTTTTATCGTTTAATATTTTATATACATATTAAGATATTTATTAATTAAATTTAAAATAATTTATTTAACATAAAATCATTAATTTTTTTTAAATTAAATTATTGTATTTTAATTAAATGATATAAGGATAAAATAGAAAAAATAAGATAAATATTATTTTAAAAATTTAAAACGATAATTAAAAATAAAAATGAATGAATTTTTAAAACGATAAATAAAAAAAATGAAGGAAGTAAAATTTATAAAATAAATTATCTCGTAACATAACTCAATAATTTAAAAGGAAAAATTAATTGTTTCATTATTGGTTTTATATATCAATTAGTCAATTGTGCTTCACGTAATTCTAGCTTTGAATTTTATATTTGTCCATTTTATTTTAACTAAAGAAAAATTATTAGGCAAATCTAAGCACACTCAATTTCCTAAATTCTTATTATTGGATCTAATCCATTCAACCTTTACCCATTTATAGTGAAGTGGTTCAGGATTTATTTACCTAACCTAACCAAAAATGGGTTTGATTTTAATTCAAAATCAAAAGCCTATTATTCAAAAAATTATTCAAAGTACTATTAAATCAAAAAAAATTTAGCATTCAAGAAAAGAAATCGATTTTAAATCTATTATTCAGAGAAATATATATTTATCATTAAACTATATCTCGATCTGTTATTAATATTATGTTTGGTTTAATTATTCGTAACAGTTGTTAGCTGTTGCTGATATTTGTTAGTTGGTTACCTAATAACAAATTGATTGTTACAAGTGTTTGATAAAATTATTATTAATTGTTAGTTATTATTATATTTAATAATCATTAAGAATAATTATTAATATTTATTTTTTATTTAAATATTATTTTTAAAAAATAATTTAATTTTTTTAATTAAAAGTAAGAACTTAAAAAAAATTCTAATTTAAAATTTTTACAAATAATAATTATTTAATTACCTAATAATTATCAGTTATTAATAATTACATTATAATGCAACTATTGAGAATCAAAAAACTAATAGCTGATACCTACTAAATCAAAATTTATTAACAAGGGAAAGAGTTTTTAATCTATTTTCAATTTAAAAAAAAAATTAATTAGTGATGTAGGAATTTCTTTTTTAGATCGTAAGATATGCAATAATAATAATTTCTGAACTTGTTGAATTTTCTATATTGTCACATATTAAAATATATGAAAATTAAAAATATAAACGTTAAATTCAAATAGAAAAAAAAAAAAAAAAAAAAAAAAAAAAATAAATTCGTTTTAAAAGGTGAACCAAAATAATTTTTTTTTTATTTCTTAATAATTTAAATAAAAATAATTAATTAAATTTTTTAATTTTATAAATTTTAAAATATAAAAATATATTAAAATTAAAAATAAAAACTTTAAATTAAAATATAAAAAAAAAAAAAAAAAAAAAAAAAAAC